>CAJVRM010000083.1:178293-229227 GCA_911693285.1 Hymenoscyphus albidus | reverse complement strand
AGACAGATTGATAGATTGAGATTTGGGGGAGGGGGGGAGGTATATGGTTGTGTGGTTTATTTCTGATTTAGAAGGAGGGAGGGTGTGATGAGTGGAAGGTTCTTTTGTTACTCCACTTACTGTCTTGTATACCTGCTCTGAGGAGTTAAATCCAAATACCTTAACGCGGATGACACCTCGCAATGTATGGGACCTCGCCAGTCCAGTTTAGGCCATTACTGGATGTTATGAGCTTCTAGACAACCTACTTCGTGGATAATCGCTGATATTATAGTATTAAGTTTGGGGTTGCCGCTTCTCTTATTCTTATTACTGTCTTTGATTATGATTTGAATTCTCTCGTCAGGGTATGCATTAAGTGAAAGTTGTAAATTTCCCACGATCAGTTAAGCAGTGTAGTTCCTCAAGTTCTTTCTAGGAGAGACAAGATGACCTTGGACATACATGAGACATTTGATGGGAAGTGCAAGAGGGGAGTAAGTAGAGTACATTGATATCTAGACTGTACAGTGCATATGTGCACATTAATTAACCCCTCGCGATGTGCTCATCCCATATCTTCTCACTCACCTCGCGAACAGAACAGAACAGCTACTCTTGCTCCATCTCCATTGAGGTTATACCGTTGCACGAGTAGTGATATACAAACCTCACAAAAACAACAACCAATAAAAACCCCATACGGCTCCCACACTACTATATCTACCAGGTTACCCCTCCCCTCACTTACCAAACACACCCTCCACGTCCTGGACAGTGCAGTACTCTTGGCAGTACTAGAAGTGACTCCGCAAAAACGTCCAGCTTCGTATTCTCCATACCAGTAAGTCCTACCTCCAGTAATGAACACAGACGTTTACCAGCAAGGGCTGGCTCATGAATAAATTTCCCGAAGAAACGTAGAGGTCTAGGGGTGAGGAATATTTCCCGAGTGAACGTTAACCCAGACGTTTAAGAGTGATGAATCGGCCGGGATGAAGATCTTTTTCTTGAGGGATGGGAGTGGTAGGATGAAGGGTTTTTATTGTACTGATGCTTGCTAATTAAGGTAGATCATATACAAGTCTGTGACTTTGCACTTGAAGCTACAGCCACCTGCATCGATGAGGGACGTAGAATGGGTAAGCATATATGCTGTAATAGCGTATTCGTGTTACGCGACTAAGTCCAAAAAATAGTATAGAAACGTGAAAACTAGGTGGTATATCAAGCTTCAGGAGCCAATGCGACGGAAGAAGTGTAGGTAAACTGTCGATCTTTCTACAGTGTCTACTGAGTTAACGATCCGGAAGAGCACACCACGCTGGCTTCTTAGACTAAAAGGTACCCGATAGAACTCATTTTGACCATGCGGTGGCGACTGTTCTGAAATCGTGGGGCGATAGTTGCAAAAGACACCAAACAAGCACAATCCCTATGCTTGTATCCTCACCATTTAAAAATAGAATAGGGTACCTTCCTGAGCATCTCGATTTAGCGTGCCAGGAACCAAAATTAAGCTTCGAAGATCCAACGCCTGAACGCTGGACCTGGGATGTTCCCGAGGCGTTTGGCAGTTGTCTCGTGTGGTGAGTTTCGACGAGTGTAGAGCGACACGTGGAGAGACGTGGTAAGCTTCGTGACAAGGCGATGATGCTCTCCAGGTTTCGAAGGTCCACATTTAAGATGAAAAACTCTAAGAGAGCTTTATGATACTCTGTAGGATATTCTGTAGGATATTCTGTAGGGTTGTTTGTAGGGATGGGCTGGTGACCATTTTTGCTGCAGAGGTCTCTCTCGTTGCATCGTCATCTATTTTGGGTGACTTGAAATAGGTCACATCTCGGTACTGTAATTGAGAGTGTTAGCGTAGCTGTGGAGCACTCAATGCACAACATGACATGTCAATTGAGTGGAATGCAAAAAGAGAAGAACAGGTGATTGAGCATGAATAATTGCGGTGGTGGTGATTTAGAAACGTATGAGCGATAAAGTGGGCGAATCATCGTCCACCTTGATCCGACTTCTGGTCCGACTTCTGGTCCGACCTTTTCAGACGGCGGTGGGAATATGGAAAGTTCCGGGACAGCGAAACTGGCTCCGTGCCTTCGGATCTTATCTCGTAACGTGTCTGGCAACGAGATCGCTTGAATTATGGGTTGACTTTTGCAACTTTCTTTTGAAAACATTCCGGGCATGAGAGGTCAAAGTTGGGACAAAAGCTCTTCCATGGAGGAACTGCTTTTGCTTTACAGTACGGAGGTACTGTTACTGTGCAGTATCTGCGATTCTATGTGTGATGGGTGTCCAGTGTCTAGCCGTCGAGTTTTCCCACAAACCCCGCTTTCGCTCTCGGGCAACTCGGTTGAGCGGAATGAACTCTAACCCGCCATTTGCAGAGGGAAAGGGAATGGGAATCGGAGGTGTCGGTGCAGTGTCCTCTCCAGCGATCGTGACTCTGGTCATGTTGACGACTTCAGCCCTACCGCAAACATCATCTGCACTGCGCAGCGTCCAGCGCAGTGCAGTGCAGTCCCTCCGTACGGGTACCAGTACCAGTACCAGATGTGAGGCGCTTGGGATACCAAGTAATGATATGCTTCTTTGCGAGGCTTCTAAACTTCTTCAACCTTTGCGGCGTTGCTTCATGATTTTAAGCTTTGCCAAGTGGGGGACCCCAAGAAACGTCGGCTGTCTTGGATAAGACCTTGAATGCTGGCTTACCGCACTTGGGGCCCTCGCTATGGACAGCCTAGGGACTATCCATCATGCTACCAAAGTATCCTTCTAAATAAAGCAATGCAGTACTTATTTTGGTGTGGCCGCGGTGTTCGGTACCTACACAGAGCATGGTGTTGATGAGAGTCACAGAGTGAGGGAAGCGGAGATGGGAGTGCGCTCTAGCCGGTTCTGCAGCAAATCGCTCATCGCACCGAGGAGCCACAGCCGTCTGGTCGGGTGCAGGAACTGCAGGTGGTCCATCTCTGCTCTGTAGCTGCCTCTCGTAGCCTCTCGGCCATCGTGTCCCGCTCAAGCATGGCGCTAGGGAAGGACCAAGCTTACGGGCACCCACTGAAATCCCACTGAAAAAAGACGTACTGGGGTACTGGTAGCCTAAGGTATCCCACCTGCTGCCACCCTCCACCCTGATCCACCCCCGCTTGGCACCTCGCGGCCTCTCCATCTGGTGCCACCGGTGCTATCAACCCGCCTAAGCCTGAGCCTGATCCCCCCAAGAACCCGTTTCAAACTCGACAACGCCCATCACCACCACCGACTACCCTTCCTGTCGCACTCTCCTCCAAGGTTCCTTTTGCCCAGGGATCTCTCTTGACCACTTCGATTGCATTTCTCGGCGCCTCTTCAACTGCAAACCCAGACCACACACAACAGCCCTATCGTGCCTACCATATGATCCATATCACATTCAAACATCGCCGTCGCATCATCACCATCATCGCTATCCTCTTGCCTTCGTGATCGACATTCGACGGGACTGTGCCTGCTGACCCGCCACCCTATTGCAGCACAGCACAGCAAGCAGCACACTCGACGACCTCACCATCATCACCTCCACCTCCACCGCCACCACACGAACAGAACATGTTGAACCTCCATCTGTGAGAGTCCTCGACAAGACTTGCGGCCGGGCCGCGACGACAACATTCACCATGGAAGCCAGACAACTCATCAACACCGGTCGACTATCCAATACTCCCACTCCCACCGGCACCCGAACCCGCTGCACCCCATTCACCCTCCCCGCCAACGGTGTTCTGACTCTAGGACCCGACAACGTAATTACCCTCACTGAAGATGCCGTCTTCAGACCAGAGTGTACAGGTGCGAGTGGCGTGGTCCTCACAAACGCGGGCACCGTCACGACAAGCTTACTCGACTTTCGCGATCCCTTTTACGCCTCGACCATCCCGGAATGTTATGCTTTGGCATCAGCGACGGTAATTGCATATATGCTCGTGATAATGTTGGTAATTACGCCTAGGACCTTCTTACATGACGGAACCGTGGTATTGGGACGACGGGGATTTACCAATGGACCATCTGGAAGCGACGCGGGAATTGGAATCGGAGGACGACCATGGCTTCAGAAAGTAGCAGCGATGACGGTCGCGATATCTCTCACCATTGCCACCGTGGACACGTTCAAAGTCGCCGAATCGCAATACCAAAAGGGATTTATGGATGCAGCCGCTCTACAGAAAGAGGTCGAAGATGGAATGGAACTAAAAATCATCCGCGTGATATCCGACACCTTTCTATGGCTAGCCCAGGCCCAAACACTCATCCGTCTGTTTCCTCGACAACGTGAAAAGATCATCATTAAATACACGGCCTTTGCTCTCATCACACTCGATGTACTCTTCAGTATTTTGAACAACTTCTATTACAAAGGAAACTCACGGCCGAGGACTTTTGTGGATGCCGTCCCGGCGCTAGCTTATTTATTCCAACTATCTCTGAGCCTCCTTTATTCGGCATGGGTCATTTACTACGCCATTACGAAGAAGCGGTATTCTTTCTATCATGTACAGATGAAAAATATGTGTTTGGTGGCGTTACTTTCCGTGGTATCAGTCTTGGTACCAACAGTATTTTTTGTCCTCGACATCTCAAAACCCACTCTTGCGGGATGGGGTGACTATGTCCGGTGGGTTGGTGCAGCGGCGGCGAGTGTAGTAGTATGGGAATGGGTGGAAAGGATTGAAGCGTTGGAACGAAATGATAAGAAAGACGGTGTTTTAGGAAGAGAAGTATTTGATGGAGATGAGATGTTGGACGTTACACCAACAGCAGAACCCACTTGGACAGAAAGATGGAGCGGTCGTAAACACGACAACGACGGAGATGAAGGCGGTACTGCTGCAACATCAGGCTCGAATGGCAAGCGCTGGCCTGGGATGGCAGTCATGAAAAGTCGATATAGGTCGCATCAACCAAACCCTACTGTGGATCTCGAGCAAGGCCAAAATACCTCCGATGCCTTACGAAATACTAACAATCGAAAATCAAGGGTCCGACCTCCCCTTTGGCCAACGCGGCCCCGCCCCGCGGCCACTCCTATTAGCAGAACAGATACTGCTAGTGCTGATAGCACCGTATATGCAGTTCGGTACCATCCTATCAGCGAGGCGACACCACAACCTCCAAGGATTATCATACCCTCCAGGAGCAATAGCGTAGACGGACCGACCCCCAGACGGAGCCCTTCGAACCTCCAGAGAACCACGGAGGTCAATAATGAGAAAGAGCTTGTCGCTGCAGAAGCGGCGGAAGCATATGGCATTGAGGCCGGACCCAATAAGCCTACAGCATGGCAATCCATCGCCAAAGTCAACCCCTTTCGGAGGAGAATAAATGCTCCACCACCAGAGGTTTCTGCACATACTGTGAAAATGAAGCAAGAGGAACAACTACCTCCCAGCAGTCATGATTCGTCTAACAAATGGGATGTTCGAGGAAGAATTGAGGACTTTGCCGCGACCCAAGCTGACAAGTATCGAGAAAAGTCTCGAGCCGATGTCACTACCGCTCCTTTGACACGCACAGTCATCCCAGCACCACCCAGAAGACGCAATCTTCAGCAAACTTTGGAGGAGTTGGAAAATGCCGAGACCTTGAATGGTACAGGTTCAGTGCCAGGTATCACATCTGCTACCAGCCAGAATACTCTGGGGGAATTCTTGCAGGTGGAGCAACCTCGTTCGAGTGATCCATACACGCCAGATGACCTTGGATTCCATGCGGTACATCAGCGTGGGGCAATCTCGATAGTCACATCAGATCGAGGACGATCGCCTAGCCAGGACGATGGACTTTCTCCCGTTTCTCCTGTCTCGCCGGAGGATGATCGAGCGCCGTCTCAAAGGAACAGTGCGATCATAATCACCCCGATATCGCCTCGACGGGATGGATTACCAATCCTGAGCATTCCCGCACCTCCCAGGCGACCAAGGCCTGACGATGACGATGATTAGGTGCTCATAAAGGCTTTTGCGAACCATATTTTGGTCTCTTGTATCTTTTTCTTGGCATATTGGGCATCAAGCGTTGGCTCACCTTTTCTTTTGTTTATAATTGGCATCCATGGGAAAGGCGTTTTAATTTGGTAACCATGACAGATGGTTCAAATGGGATGGGTGAAAATACCTGCGAAAGGAGCATTTTACGGGTTTTTGGACTGGATTGGCAGGGAACAAAATATCCCGCATATTTTATAACATATTTGTGTACCTAGGTACAAATGGGTGGAGTGGGAAAAGGGGAAGTCTACATACCATCAGACATGTTCTGTCCGTGATGCGTAATGGCCGTATCTGACGGCGTTGGATATGGCATCCCATATTTAAGAGTAACTATATAAGATGAATAATAAAGAAACTTGAATAATTATTTCTTCTTCTGGTCAAGATGATGTTGTCTTAAGAATAGCAATGAGCAGTGCTGACTAAGATGGGAGCCGAGCTGACATGGGAGTTTGCTAGCTGCGTAATGATACTTGGGCACTGAAACGAGAACTACTCTAGGTAATTGTAGCAATTCGAGACGTGTATGGGAATGGGCGGTGTACTGGTACAAAGAAGGGATGTGGTTCTCGGTTGTGCTAGTGTTTTACTACAAGCTGTGGTCGGGTGTTATAGGTAGGTACTTATGCAGTACGGAGCATTCATCAACCACACGTCAAGTCAAGGACCAATGAGACTCGTGCAGTGGTACCAATTGGCTGAGTTGTTCAATTGGAGCCGGTGGATGACATCAAGCTGGAAGTATACTCGGCAGCGGCCCTGGCCTGGGGCAACCTTAGCCGTTGGCACGCGAACTCCTCCGTGCCGCCGGGTGCTGGATATGTGTGTGAGTGTGGTGAAGTGAAGGGAATCGATGGAATAGGGGGAATTGATGGGTTCCAACCTAGTACGCGGATCCCGCGGACTGACGTTGGATAGGGCACAAGTATCCTGATGCTGTATTAGACTTAGCTTCCAGACTCCGTGCGTGCGTTGTAATCCCTACCTACCTACTCGTCTACTCGTACAGTACCGTAAAGCTGGGGCTCGATACTGTACTCGTACTGTAGGAGATTTTTAATTTCAGCTGCACGATCTCAGGCCCTTAAACTCAACCACCACCACCACCACCACCACCTGAACTCTCCACCTGCACAACTCACAACCCACCATTCCTCAACATCCTCTCCTCTTCTGCAATCAAGCACAATTCTCATGTTAGCATTACTTCGTCCGCAGCCCTTTTCCGGATGAATTCCTCTTCAAACCCCGCTGGGATGCACTCGAGCACCGAAGCATTTCCCCTACTTTCCACTTCCTCCAGCAGCGGCTCCGACAAACTCGCTCCGCTGGGAGGCCCTCAAATTGAAAAACCACGTATAAGAAGACGCTCGAGTGGTCTGGGAGGAGAAATCAGAGGGGACACCAGCGTTCCTGCGCTGGCAACCTTGGATGCGAGACCGCCGTCTCCGGGGACCTTGAAGGTTAGTAGATCTGAGGCCATTCCCGAGTCTTACCGTCATGCCAAAACCCATGCTAATGGACCACGTAGGCGCAAACGGAGAGGGATCGAAGGAAGCCCTTTTCCAAACGACGGAAAGCCAAAAGTTTTTTGAGACAATGGAAACGGTATGCGCTGAAACATACTTGGGTTACTCCCTTGGTCTTGATAGGCGTTTTCCTAGTCCTGTTCGCCATTAACCCCACCGAATCGAATCCTATACATCATTTTCTATTCCTTTCCTACCGTATCACTCCGGCCCCTGGGACGCCGGCCGGAACTCCAGATCAATATGGGAAGGGGTGGTGGGATGTGGCTTTTGTGTCCTTTTACATCATCGTTCTCTCGTTTACTCGCGAATTCATCATGCAGAGATTTCTACGTCCCCTGGCGAAAAAGAGCGGCCTGAAGAGTCGAGCGAAGCAAAGCAGATTCATGGAACAAATGTACACGGCTATTTACTTTGGTGTTTTGGGACCCGTGGGACTTTTTGTCATGAGCCGGACGCCGGTGTGGTATTTCAATACGAGGGGGATGTATGAGGGGTTCCCGCATAAGACTCATGAGGCTTATTTCAAGTTTTATTACCTCTTCCAAGCGGCGTATTGGGCGCAACAGTTTATTGTGTTGAGTTTGGGAATGGAGAAGCCGAGAAAGGACTACAATGAGCTGGTAGGACATCACATTACGACATTGTTTTTGATTGCGTTGAGTTACCGGTTTCATTTTACCTACATGGGGTTGGCGGTTTACATCACTCACGATATTAGTGATTTTTTTCTTGCTGTCAGTCACTCCCCTCTTGATTACACACAATGACCTCAAAAGACATTATGAGCTTACTAATTTGTCTTCTAGACCTCAAAAACCCTCAACTACCTAGACCACCCTCTCGTGGGACCCTACTTTGCATTTTTCATCATCGTCTGGATTTACCTCCGTCACTACCTGAACCTCAAAATCCTCTGGTCGGAATTTAACGAGTTCAAGACCGTCGGGCCGTATGAAATGGATTGGGCGGCGGGCCAGTACAAATGTTGGATCTCACATTGGATATCAACCTTTCTCCTTACCGCACTACAGGGACTGAATCTGTTCTGGCTATACTATATCTTCCGAATTGCGTATCGCTTCCTTTTCGTGGATGTTGCGCTGGAGGATGATCGCAGTGAGAACGACGAGGAGGAGTTTGCTGCCGAGGCAAGGGAGGATGAGGAGCGACGGAGGAGGAGTGAGGAACGAGAGAAGCTGGAGGGAAAGAGTAATGGCAAGGCGGTGTTGGAGCATGGGAATGGGAAGAGTAGTGGGCTGGAGGAGAAATTGAATGAGATTACGAATCGGAAGGTTAATGGGAAGGCTGTTTGAGGGGAGGGGTTTGGTATAAGTTTGTGGGGGGGTTCTTTTTTTTGTTTGTGTATGAACAAGTTGATGTGGATGTGGGATGGGTATTCCTTGTGTGTACCTATGGAGTGGGAGAATTGAAGTTCCTACGTATACTACTACCCTATCGACTTCCTCTCTGTGGGAAAGAGACAGAATTCACGCAAAAGAAAAGAAAAGAAAATTGAAAGAGAAAGAATAAGAAAGAAGAGATTGCCGAGCGAGGGGGGAAAGACGCATGGACAACCAGGTACCACGGAAATTCCAAGCCAGCCAGCCGAAATTGCAAAACGTCCAGTTGATCAGAGATACGATACACTGTCGTTCAGTGACATGGTAAGGGAAGGAGGGAGCAGCACTTGGGTGTGGTGTGAGGGAAAATGGATAGGAGGGGATCTCGGTTGAGAGGGGATGATTGATTTGGGGGGGTGATAGAGGGATGGTGTGGGAGGAGGGAAGCTAACTCCTGGGATTTTTACCGGGGTGTGGAGATGTGGATGAGTAGTTATGGATGGATGGATGGATGGAGCAGTTGTCATTATCACGGGGAATCACCTACCTACCTACATACCTTTCGCTTCTTCTTCTTCTTCTTCTTCTTGTTGTTGTTGTTGTTGTTCTTCTTCTTCTTCTTCTTGTTGTTGTTGTTGTTGTTGTTGTTGTTGTTGTTGTTGTTCTTCTTCTTGTATTAAATTAAATTGAATTTTCTTGTTCTGTATTTGTATTTGTATATTTTTTGTAGGCTGTGGATGAATGATGGTGATGGTGATGGTGGTGGTGGGTTGGTGACGGGTTAGTGAGTGGATAGGGTAGATACTGTAGATTGTTGGTGTGAATGATGTATGATTGAATGAATGTATCCTAAGGTTTTTCTTGTGGAGGTTTTTTTGGTTTGTTCCTGCCAGCCTGCTTTGGTGCCGGGAGGGATTCGAGTATTTGGTGGAGGGGTAGTGTGGGGGATGAGGTTCATAAGATGGGAGTTTATGAGGAGGGGGTTTGTAAGAGGGGGAGGGATGTGTGAGTGTTTATGTTGATGTTGACTTATTATAGTTGCCCAAACTGGATTTTGTGTGGTTGAAGGAGAGTGAGTGATGGGTGTTGAGTTGGCTTGCGTTAACTTAGTTGGGGTGAGCTTAGAGTGGGGTGTTGGTAGTACCATCTGAGTCTTATTTTTCTCCTTGGAGATGGGGGTTGTGGACTTGTGGACTTGTAGGCTAGCTTTTCTGGGTCTTGTTTTTTTTGGAATGGGTACTTTTTCTTCGGAACTGGTGATTTATGTTTGAGCGTTGAGTTTTGATGTGGTTGTAGCTTGTGAGGAGAGAGTGAGGGTTCTTTCCCTTTTCTTGTCTTGTCTTTCTCGTGAGGAGGGAAGAAGGGAGAGGTGAGAGGTGAGGAAGGGTTTAGTAGTAAGAGTTTGATATTGTGGGATTAAGAGGGCAAGATATAGGCAGCGTTTGAACAAACTACTCGACAACTAGCTCGAGTACTAATTAGAGTTTCTCTAGTTGAGTTGCGTTGAGTTGAGTATGAGTATGAGTAGTAGGCTTGGTTGAGTGGTTAATTTGACTACTCGAGTACTACTTGCAGTACTTTACTAGAAGCACTTGTTACCGGAATATACACTTACAGGAGACCAACTAAGGCCGAGTGATCGGACCGCCCGTCCGAGGTTCAGTCCGCCGTTTTGTACTCCGCGCTACTCAAGTAGAGTAGTAATCTTACATAGAGTCACTTGAGTACTTGGCGGATCTCATTTGGGTAGGTCTAAAAACTACGATAAGTTGAGTTGAGTAGATGCTACTACTTAACTCACCTCAACGCTGGATATGGGATATGAGATGAGATTAGGTGTTTGGAGAAGGTATTTATTGTGATTTTGGTACGCATCTGCATTTTTTGATTTCGGTTCGGGAATGGAGATGGGTAGTGGCGATCATTAGTGGGTTCGACTTTCGAGATTGCGGTTTTGGGGGCGTTGAGTGGAGGTATCGAAGTATCGAGGTGGTGATTGTGGTTTATTGGATTTTGGGTGGTGTGGTGTGTGTTGGATTGGAAGTTGGATTGGATGTGGTTACTGGAGTTTTCTTTCTTTCGTTTTCAAGCAGAGACTTGGTGGGAAAGAGGCGTGATAAGAGGCTTAGGTATTAATCATATCAGTGGATAGTGGACACCAAAACTTGAGGGACATGAGATGGGGTATCGCTGTAGTTTGAGAAACTTTGACGATTCAGCTATGACTTGGACCTATTTGCTCTACACTATATTTGCTTTACACTATATTTGGTGTGTAGTGCTTCGGCTTATACCCAGAAGCCGATGTTGAGTTTTGAGACAGAATAATAGCGTGAGATAACTGGGGTGGAATGGAGGGAACTACTATACAAGAAAAGAGTGGAATGATGCTGGTATTTTGTCAATTGAAGACAGCCAATCAATTTATACTTGAGATACCAATGAAAGATAAAGAACCACAATCTCTTCTCATATATCTCTTTCCAATCTACAAAAGAACTAAAGGAATAGCAAAGTATCACGGACTCTTCCCATCAGCTCAGAAATAAAACCAGGCGAACGGGACTTCTTTTCTGTTTTTGCTGCTATGTATTCCCTCCATGTTAAATTTAAGTACTTTAACTTTTAAGGTTTTCATCGTGTAGAGTCTGTAAATGTAAGTTCATTATTTCCCTCGAGATTTGCTGTCGCTGGAGAGAGAACGGAAAATATGTTTCTTTGACTTTTGAAGCATTTTTGTTTTTTTGGCGTTTAGTTATGGCTCGTATCTGTGTCGTATGGCGAGGTATGGTTAAGTAGTGGGGAAGGAGGGGGGTTAAGCGAGTGGTAGAATGCCGATGATGAGCCGGCCAGCTCACTCCTCTCAGTGGATAGAGAAAGTGCCAGTGACTCCATGGATCCCTCTGAAGCTCAATCAATCAGCGCGTTGAATTTTGAGATGCCTCGCAATACATGCACCCGATTTTAAAGGATTGAGTTTGAACCAAAAGTGGATCAAACCAACGACCACACAAGAACAGCTATGGACAACAGTATTTTTAGAATATAAGTCATTCCTATGATTATCCTGGGTCTCCTTCGGACGACTTGAGTTCCGAATCTTTTCTGTATGAGTTAAAATTGTATGTGGTAGTACTCAAAACACAGTACGCAGTTCATGTCAAGGTCGCCCCAAAAAATGTCAAAAATGTCAAAAATGTCAAAAAATCCTCACCCTCATAGAAGGTGGTCTCGGACGATAAACCAGACGAACTGAGTTTTTTGCGGTTTGACTAGTCAATCTTCAAGTAAAGTTCTCACTCAATGTTACCGATAAGCTACGCAGGCATATACTTTTGTGACTTCGTGTGAGGTGTGTTACTTAAGGTTATGACTGCGAAGGGGGTGAATTTAGTGAATGGTTGTTTAGGGGATGGAAGGAATTAAAAGATGTTGAGTATTATTGCAGAGCTGTATTAGGGTAGGTTTTTTGGTGATGGGCATTTATGTGCGATACTGGGTTTCGTAAGGGTGTAAAATACAAAAGCCTAAGATCTTTGGATCCAGAGGATCCGAATGAGCAAGAACTGGGTAGAGAGTGAGCGTCCCGGGTGAAATAGTAATAGTTCATAGGGCGGCTAAAGTTGGTAACAGGGTAAATGCCCCCTGAGAAAGTTGCCATTATTTCGCCAGGGACGAAGTCTTTAGGGTGTCTCCACAATTACCACCGTGGTTTCCTGAGCTGGCCATCAACTGTGCATAGGATTCCAATGGACGACGCATGTTGGGGATCACGTAGGACCAAATTAATCTCAGGTTGTTGTATATTGGGAAGAATACGGTAGTAAAGCACCTCATCAATGTATCTTCTTGGAATATTTATGCCCCATTTTCAATCTTTTGGGACACTTATCTTGATCGTCCTGCGGTGTACAAGACATTGATATAATTACCTGGTACTGGAAGCGACTGTGATTTCATAAAGGAAGGTACGGTAGCCTGGATTGACTCTCTACCTTGGCCATGAGTGGAATGGTAAATCTTGCTGTACAGTACGTACAGGTGGCCACGCCATTGAATTGAGGGACCCATCATAATAACCATCCTCCCAAGCAGAACAGCTGATTCAAGTTCAGAGCACTCAACATGGCATCTTCTGATGACCTGGTGGATAGATGGGGTGTACGAGTACGCAGACTAACGGGACCCTGATTTTTACTTTAGGTATCTTACACTCCTTAACTTTGAGCAAACGTGGACACCAGAAACAGGTTTTTGGAATTTGAAATCAAGGAATGAGCAAGCTTGGAGTTTTTTTCTATGACGGAAATCAATATTTTTGATGCCCAAATCTTTTGGCTTCTATACTTCTACATAACAAGTGATGCCCCGCGTGCTCTCTTTGATGAAAAGCTCATTATGGCTTGATGAGCCTAGCCCTTCCATCAACAAAACAAACAAAAACCAGCCCACTGCGTCGTCATTTCTATTTTTTTCTCCATACCCATCAAAGCAGGATATTTACCGAATGCAACTCAACTCAAGCATAACATCAGTCAGATATCAGATATCAGAAAACCGAAACACCATTAATATCCCTACACAACATAGAAGTACAATCACCAAGCAGAATCCGATCGGGCATTTGCACACCATCATCTCACTTAGACGCGTATACTTGAAGTGAATTATGACATCGCTCAAACAGCTCCCGAGATCGTATGTTCGGGGGATATTCATCGCTAAGGCGAGAAGGAGGCTGACGAGATCTTCTCATTCGTGGGCTTCAACTTACTCACTCGGAAGATTCCTGTGTAAGACCCAGGAGGGAGGTAAGAATCTGACCACCTACCTTAGACAAGCATTGAGATGTGTTGACGCGATTGGCGAGGTGACAAAATTTTAGATATGTTCGGAAGGGATCTTGATATTGCTGACCACCTTTAAACCCGAGTCAGGCCTTGTGGGACATGGAGAAAATGTAATGTACCAGGTGGAATTGGAGGCATAGCACACTGTGGCCGTCAGTTTGTCTCTCCAGCATGCACCGAGTTGTCATGTCTCGCTTTCTCGTGGCTCCCACGGCGTCATGCAGCTGTCAGACCGGAAGAGGAGCCGCCTCTGTTCGAGTCTCGGCTTAGAATTCCCCAATTCCTGGACTTGCGTTTTCCTTTCCTCGCTGTAGTTCACCGCAAGTCTGTACACCTACAGAGGGTTACATACCCCCAGGATGCGGGGTGTGTTTGGGGTATGGGTAGCAGAAGAGAAATACTTTTGGGTACTTGGTACTTGGTACTTGTGGCGCTCTAAAAGTCGCAGCTGTGCGAGTAGATATCCACTTAGCCGAACCCTGGACGAGTGCTTATAATCTCATGATGTACTGATGAGCAGCTGTCGTTATGAGATCACTAGCCTTCCTTTGGTACAGATAAAGAATTGGAATGGTGTTTGTCCACCCCCAGATCAAAGACCGTAGATGATACAATTAAAGCTATACTTACCAAACAGTATTCAGCATGGACTATTGTAACACTGTATGGCCAGGAAACCCACGATCTAAGAGGTCAGGCAAGCTTAACCACCGCGAGATGGTGGGATTTCATGATCCTCCTGAGGAAGCTCATGGCGCTAATGTTGACACCCAGGCCTAAGGAAGCCTTAGCTCTAGAACCAACAGGGACATTTGGATTCTCCAAGCCTTGCCAACAAGACTTCAAAAGCCGCGTTTCAACGGATCTTTCAAAATCAGCCAATCTAGAAGTGGAAGAGCTTGACATTGCTGGAGGATGTTTCCATGGTTGCTTTCCCATGGAACGTTCTGGATGCACCTAACAAACAGGGCAGCAGCAGCTTACCTTTGCAGAACTTTGCCCTGAACAATTCAACTGCTGAACACCACCAACAACAACCACACACCCTACAAATCAACGCGCTTCTCGTCAGATCATCAACTCTGGGTGCTCACCATTCTAGCGAAATCAATTGGAGGCGCCAATGGGCATGCAGCCCCTCCCTCAAGGGACACAAGCAGTCAGAAGACATCCAAAAGACAGCGCAATGCATTGAAAAGCACCTGTCCTACAGACATGACAACTGCTATTATCCAGTACTCGTACGCATGCCTGCAACCGGCATAATCGCCTGTCAGGACAAGCATAGAATGGGACATTCCCAAGTTGGCATCGTGTCCTCGGAACCGTTGAATGGTAGGCAGCGAGCCAGGGTTCGCGAGGACTCTGCTTGTTTTCTTTCTTAAACTCGGAAGATGCCCACCGAGATGCTGGATTGGCTGCGATGTGATTTTTCGCATCTGTTAAGTACCAGCAAAGGAGTTCCCTCCCCGTCTTGGAAATTATGCTGACAATACTTGCGCCTTTTATACAGTACAGGGCTCCCACAGGGCTTCAAGCCCCGATCGGTTACCGGATCGCCTTCCTTCCAGACTTGCAGATCCCGGCTTGGCTATGGTTGAAAGCTTGTGCCATACGCAACGAATCAATCGAGCCATGAGGTAACGGCAGATGACGGTCCTCGACAGTTCTCCACGGGACTCGTCTCTAATTCATTGGATCTTGGGTCCCCCATCCCATACACCAGAGCAATGGAAAGGAAAGGATACGATTCATTCACCCGCCTTCCGGCCATGAAACTGATGTTGTATTACGACAATTGGGCAACAAAATATATGATGAACCAAGTATCCGCACAGCGTACCGACACATTGCATCTGAATGAAGAATTGGATTGGAGACAAGTCATCGACGACAATGACCATCTACCCAATGAGGGTTCCCAATAAAGATAACGCTCACTGTTCTGAATGGCCTGATGAACGCAGAAGCTGTAGCAAACGGGCTCTTGTGCGAGGTTGGGAGAGGAAGACTTTGAACGTGGCTGGTACGACCGACTGCATGTCCACACTTTTCAACGATCTCTTGGAACGACTCACTTGGGTCAACTACTCCGTAGAGGAGCGCCGTTTCGCCAAGCAATCTGGAGAAAGTAGCCCTCACCGCTGCTTTCCAGACACTCGCCAATGGAGACTTAACTGACAGGCTACGTAGTCCCACAGATCTTCAACGCAACAATAACTACTGCGAGGTCGGCCCAGGTATATCTACCACGAGCTTGGTTATTGACGATAGGGATGCTTATGACCGCTCTGATGCTTCAAATTCTTTGATGACCAGCACCCATGGCAAGGTTCAAGAACCGATTCGCCAATGACCATTTTTTTCTGTCCAATAATATTTTCCCAATATCCAAAAGCCCAATCATCCCCTAGTAGTCCGAAGAATGATCGTAGGGAAGGTTTCACAACACCACTCTGAATGACATTTATCCTGAGTATGTCTACTCGTTAAACGGATTACCAAAATCAATACACGGATAAGGCAATTGATTTTGAGATAGTATGCATGGTCGGAATGCTGGGGCTGATGCAGCGAGGAGATGGTGGGAGAGACCCGGGGAAATCGACTTGCGTCCGGAGAATGGACAGTGGACAAACGGGCAATGACTGCGACTGGAAACAACTGACAACGCTTCAAATAATGCTCTTATAGCGGTTCGCTGTTAAATTCCTGCTTCAGAGACCTGCAAGCAGAGGGTTCAGAGTACCCCAAACCAGTCACACCACGACTGGATCCGGAAGAGGGGCCAGAACATCCTGATTGCTTTTCCAGCTCGGAGGCTAGTCACCAAACCACGTGTTCATACAGTAACTCCGAAACAACGGCTTCTGACTGGGGCAAGTAGTTCGAACTTCGAATGAGGTACTGTGTACTGGGTACCCATCTACCGTCGTTACTGTCTCCACGTTGTAGTGACGTGCAAATGTCGGGCGGCCGCTGTGATACTCGGGGCGGTGTTCTTGCTTTGGCGGCATCGTCGGTTGTGACTACAGGTCTTTCCAGGCTGACGTGCTAGTGGATTAGACGCTGAGTTGCCCAAAGATGCTGACTGTGGAGTGTTATGGTACTGGTGGTACATGATTGACATCTACCCGCGTGGCTCATGAGCACGAGCGTGAGGCTTGTGAGGTGGCTGCTTCCTGAGAAGAGCTTTATTCACTGGGGGATGCGATGGAGAAGTCTCCTCCATGTAGTGCTACAGTTCTGGTACTCCCTACTGTCGTCTCCTCCTAAGACCCTCCACAGCAGGCTTGGCGAGGTAGGACGGGATCGGTGAAGCAGGAGTACAGGAGTACAGGAGTACAAAAAAGAGACTCGAGGATGGAAATCCCAGGAGTTGAAGAGGGGTGCTGCCCATGGGTAAAAAGCCCTGGCCGAAGCTGCAGCATGCATGCATGCAGCAGGCAGGGGAGGGCTCGCCGCTCGCTCCAAGCCCTTGACCGTCGACGACATTTGGGAGGGCTCGAGTATTCTTTTGTGCTTCTCAAGGGTTGCGTAGCGTCGCCTTTGGGCAGACATCGAGATGGTCTTCCTTTTGGATCATGCCGGGCCATCTGATCTCTCGAACGAATTTCCACCACGCGTGCTGGGCCGAGGGAAGAACGGGGACATCGCTTCGCAAGGGGGGAGGCCTATTCCGGACAGGAGCGCTTGCTGCTGCTGCTGTTGTATCGTTGGGCGCTGGTTGAGTCCCATGTATCCATATCAAGGTCAGAATTGGTATGATTCCACCCAAAACAAAGGTCTTGATACACACCTATAAATGCTGGAAGTGATCAGGTCGGCGTCAGGTTGGCCAGTGGGACAATCGGCTCATGAATCATTCTACTACTCCTGCGCTAGAGTAGTAGGGACTCTCTCTTTTGGAATCACCACCATGGCCACGCCTCAAGGCAAAAGCTCAAGCTCAAGCTCATTCCAGTGAGGGCTAGAGCCAGAGCCAGAGCCAGAGCCAGAGCCAGAGCCCTAGCGGAGAACCATCTCAGGCTGCGTTCCGATCCGGTACAAATTCGTCTTAAACTCGTCTTGGGGAAGATTTAATTCCTGGACCTGACTCTTGGAAACCTGACCGAACAAGACCCTAGGCGATATCTGCTGCAAGAAAGCAAAGCGCAAGCACGGCGGGCGGTGAGGAATTGCCGAGCTGCGTCGGTGCATCCATGCCCATCCATCTGCATTGTACTGCGTACTGCCTGCACCATTCACGTTTGTTTCCAGGTCCATCAACACCTCTGTTCCGTAGTGAACCACGACTATCAATTCCTTGAATGGTTCACAAAAGGAGGCACTGATACCCATTCAAATTGCTACTTGTTGTCCACCATCACCTGGTCCCAGTGGAGCCTACACGGTCGTTTTGTTGTCAGTCGTCACGCTCAGTTTGTTCTTGATTGTCTGCACTGCACTGGTTGTGCTTGCCCGTCTGGTTCCCGCCATCTTTCCTCCTCCACTGAGGGGTGCGCCGATCTCTGTCTGTCCATCTTTCCTCATCACAGCAACACAACACAACCACATCCTTACCTCGTCACCTCGCGCCGATTCGACTTAAAAGTCGATCTGTCCCATATCATCTTCCAGGTAACTGCCCCCTGCGCATACAATTGCCCATCACATGGGCATCACTCAAAAAATACAAGCCACAGAGCTGACAGCATCTTGTGATCTTGCAGGTGGCGACGCGAGTAACGAGGCACTCTGCTTCGCCTTCCATCCTAGGTCGACCCGATTCAAGCTGATCCCAATCGATGGGTCATGAGCTGTTACGATCTCTATAGCACACGATACTGAAGAGGGTAGGAGGGGATAGGTACGAAGTTAATCAGTTGTAATGGCAGAAGAGGAAGTCGAGCTGAGCTCGCAATTGCTATCCAATGGCACATTAACGACCACGAAGCGCATGGTGGACATCATCCACTTCCACTACTCGTGGGTCTTGTTTGTTATTTTTCTCGTGGCTTTCATCGCCAACTCCATCCTAACCGCGGAACCTCCTGGAGAATCCAAAGAGCCTGTTCTTACCGGCCCTGGTGGAAAACCACTCCCACGATCTGCTCGAAAATATAAAGAGGAGCTGCAAAAGCGAAAGAAACTCCAGGATTTCAGTCCGGGACGAAAGTCATTGTTTTTGTATCTCTCCGCTGGCCTTCTTGCTACCTTTGTGGCAAATGGAACAAATATTGTTGTACATGCCCTTTATGAGCATGCTGCGTATGGCGCAGACGACAGTTGGTGGTGCGGTGAGGCAACGGCTGTAAGTTGGTCCCTTAAGTAGTCACACTTGAACCTTTGCTAATGAATGTCTAGATATATATTTGTGCTTCGGCTTTTTTCTACAGCATTGTCCAAATATCACTTGTCGATACTACCCCGTCGCCAAGTATCGTTCATCAGATTACTTGGGGTGTGGCGTATCTAGGAGAGCTTATCCTACTAATAGGCACTGTGATACTGTATACGTCCCCCCACAAGGAGCTCGAAATGCTTTCAGGCGCAAAGGAGAAATATGATCGACTGAATCAATGGGAGATCATTGAGCTCTTCCTGGATTTTGTTCGGGTGTTAATTCTCGGATTTCTGTTTGGATTCTACACTGTCTTCTCTCTGGAACGTATCTACAAGAGCAAGCGCCCCAGCGCGATTCTGGATGAAACGGCACCGCTTCTGGTCAATGGCCAAGCCAATGGCAATGGCAACACTCCAGGACATGGTTCAATCGTCACGTCTGAAGACGGCAATGGCGCCGCTGAGAATGGCACTGCTGAGAATGCCACCGCTGAGAATGGCACACCTGGTGGCCGCCGAAGCCCTGAGACTCCTGCTTTCTACAAACCAACCACCGTGCCCAATCGAACCTGGTGGGAATATATTAGAGGGTATTCTCTTTTCTTTCCATACCTATGGCCAAGTAGATCGGTTCGATTGCAAATTGTCGTCCTTATCTGTATGGCACTTATGTTCCTCCAAAGGATTGTCAATATCGCGGTTCCATTGCAGATTGGCAATGTTACAAATGAGCTGTCAAACAAAGACGGCAGATCGCGTGGAATGCCGTGGCTCTCGATTTCCCTTCTGATCGCTTTCCAATTCCTGCAGGGCACCTCGGGAATCCTCGGGGCAGTAAGATCTGTTCTATGGATTCCAATTTCTCAATACTCGTACAAAGCACTAACGACAGCTTCCTTCGAGCATGTCCATGGTCTCAGCCTCGACTTTCACCTGGGCAAGCGTACGGGCGAGGTTTTATCCGCCTTGAGCAAAGGCAACGCCATCAACAACTTTCTCGAGCAGATTACCTTTCAGGTGATCCCTATGGTATTTGACCTTGGTGTTGCTGTCGTATACTTTGGTATCGCGTTCGATGCATACTACGCTCTCGTCGTTGCTATCATAACCTTCTCTTATCTGTACCTGACCATCCGGATGGCACGCTGGCGTTCTGACCAGCGCCGTCAAATGACAAACCTGAGCCGGGAAGAGGATGCTGTCAAAAATGACTCTCTTACCTCGTATGAAACAGTCAAGTACTTTAACGCTGAGGATTATGAATTCAACAGATATCGAGTTGCCGTTACCGCTTTTCAAACGATGGAGTATAAAGTCACTATCTCCCTGAACATCCTAAACATCTCTCAGAATATGGTATTCATGGCTGGTCTGTTGTGTACTTCTTTCATCTCAGCATACCAGGTTACTACAGGCAAACGAAAGGTTGGCGAATTTGTCACATTATTGACCTACATGGCTCAACTTCAACAACCCCTGAACTTTTTTGGCTCGTTCTACCGGAGCGTTCAAAGTGCCATGATCAGTGGGGAGCGGCTTCTGGAGCTCTTCAAGGAGCAGCCAACGGTTTTAGATGACCCTAATGCTACCGCCATGCCAGCTTGCGAGGGACAGATCACGTTTCGCAATGTCAAGTTTAGCTATGATCAACGCAAGCCTGCATTGGAAGACCTGAGTTTTACATGTCGTCCTGGCACTACCACGGCATTTGTAGGAGAATCTGGAGGTGGCAAATCCACTGTATTTCGACTAATGTTCCGATTTTACAACGCCCAGGACGGTAGCATCCAAGTGGATAGTAGAGACATTAAGGACATCACCATCGATTCATTGCGTCAACACATTGGTGTGGTTCCACAAGATACCATTCTTTTCAACGAGACCCTCATGTACAACCTTAAGTATGCCAACCAGGACGCTACAGATGAGGATGTCTACGCCGCATGCCGAGCCGCTTCGATTCACGACAAGATCATGGCATTTCCGGATGGTTATCTGACAAAGGTTGGTGAGCGTGGCCTTCGTTTGAGTGGTGGTGAGAAACAAAGAGTCGCCATTGCAAGAACGATCATCAAGAACCCACGTATCATTATGCTCGATGAAGCAACCGCTGCATTGGACTCTGACACAGAGCAAAACATCCAAGAAGCATTGAGAGCATTGTCACAAGGAAGAACAATGCTTGTCATTGCGTAAGTTGACTGACCTCCGTATCAACCTCCTACCTTGCTAATATATTTCTAGTCATCGGCTGTCTACCATTACAACTGCAGATCAAATACTGGTTTTACATGCCGGCAAGGTTGCTGAATCTGGTACGCACCAAGAGCTCTTATCCATGAAGGGTCGATATCATAGCATGTGGAGAAAACAAATTCGTGCAGAACAAGCAGCGGAACAAGCATCTCGGGCTGTCGCCAAAGCCAATGCACTTAAGATGGCTGTTATGGAACGACCGGGCAGCTCTGGAAATGAGGCTGGCAGTGAAGACTTAAGCGAAAGCGAGGCAGATGGCCAGGTTGATGCCAATGCACCAACTGATGCCAAAGCTGCTTGTACCCCAAAAGGCTTGCCTTCCGTTGAAACATCCGTTGAACCTTCAGTTGAATCGTCCGTTGATCCTACAATTGAACCGTCCGTCAAACCGTCTGTTGAACCTTCTCCTGAAGTCAGGCTTTCAACAGCTGATACGTTACTTGATACCACGGCAGACCCTTGGGCCTCGTCTCCCTCATCCGATGATCATAAACCTGATGATAAGCCAGCTAATGGTGCATGATCTCATCAGCACGCTCGTTCCTGAGGGACTCGAAAAGGAGTGGAGAAGTTATTCGGAGTTAATATGGGGTGATTTTGTTTGTTCAGGTGTTACAACTGACACTATTGCTATATTCCTCGATTGGGGATAGAAGATCGCTTTCTCTTCTTGTTTTTACGAATTTCTTCTATAACATTGTTCATAATGAAGGGACGAAAGGGTAAAGGATGGCATTAAAATGGTGCATGAAGGGCGGCTAGCGATTGCTTTTCACTTTGCTTGGTACTTTTGGGCCTTTAAGCTCAATATAGATGGAGGGCGCTAAGGCTTCGCTGTATTTACAAAAATGGCGGTGGATGCAGTGTGCTCAAAAATTCACCGGGGCCGAAACTGGCTTTAGATAATAATCAAGATGCAAATCATACATAGGGTCTCAGAGAAAGAAACTCTGCAAGAATGAACAACAGGAAATTTGAGACTTTTCCCTTTTATTCAGTTTAACTTATGCTACACACATGTGCTCGCTGTACTCTGCAACTCCAGCGAAGCAATCTCCTTCCCAAGATGACCATAAACATGCAACAATTCTTCTATCTGTATTCTGGACGAACGAAATCGGCAAATGTCTTGGGCTCCTCATACCCGTGGCCGTGTCCATGGTCGTGGTCATGATGTGGATCATCTGCTGGCCCAACGTAATCCATCTTGTATACACTTCCGCACTCTGGGCATCGCTCAATAGGGCGGTCGCGGGACATCTTTTTGCGAGTCAGGAATCTACCAGTAATTTCACATAATCAGAAGGGAGAGTTATCATACCGTGAGCCAAATTACGACGTGAGAATCGGCTGGGTAACCGGTACAGCCTGCGTACTGCTCATCACCAAAAGACTTGACGGCAATTGGGTTATCCATTGTGCCTACACGGTCATCGTATCAGTAATTGAGCACCAATCTCTTGTCCTGCATCCATCCTGCTCCATGATGGGCGAGTTGTTGTTCGCCGGTAGTTCAAACGAACCTTTGCGAGACGCATCCAATGGCGCCATATCGAAAATATCTACTCCTTGCATTTTGCCGAGAATTTCCAATCGTTCTAAACCAGTTGCCTGCTCGAGATCGGTGGGGATTGTGCCTGGGACGGCTCCGGGAGGGATGAGATCGGCTTCGGTCTTGATGTCTGTTTGGTATCTTGATTAGCTCCCAATTCGCTCCATTGACTCCTCCGCTCGCTCGAAAGACAGCAGGTAGTGGGCGTACCTTGGAACTTCTTGATTTTGCCATCGTTAGATCCGCTGGTCGGCGTGGGAGCAGCTTCTCCTGTAGTTCTGGGTTAGAGGCTATACGGATTTCGGGGGGAGCGGGGAGGGCGTACGGCGCACGAAGGAAGTGGTAAAGCTGCGCTTGATTACGGGGCTGGCGACTGCGCGGCGGGCAGCTGTCACTGCTGTGCGTTGGAGGAACATGGTGGGTTGGGATATTGGGTGGTTTGGGGATTCTTGGACCCGTGGTATGATTTCCTTGAGGTTCAAGAACTAGCGATATGGGTCAGGTGATTTATAACCATGGGTCTTGATGTCAAAACGCCAAGAGATTACAACCAAAATTTAGGATACTACCTCACCTTGGTACCTATTTATTTCTTGGTTTCTGTGATTTGAAAAGCTTCCAAATCAACTGAGGCAATAAAAAGAAAATGGTGGTTTAGCCTGAAAATGTTGGCACTCAAAATTTGGAGCAGTTCGTACTTGTGGTAAATCATTTTGACAAGGGAAATGGATTTGATGCTCCGCAATCTCTTGTATCTCCAAAGCGCTTTAACAATTTGCAATCAAGTTTCCTATTATACTCAGATTATTCTCGCATAATATTTTTGAGAGAAAGGTTGATCAAATTCCCTTTTCAATAAAGTAACTACCTATGGAATGGGTAGCATCGCTTAATTCTGGTACTTGATCTGCTATAGAACTCTGCGCCTTGGCTCGAAGTACCTTTGAGATACTGGGTACCTTTCCATTACATCTGGAGGTCTTGGGCCAGTTTGGTTCTCTACTGGCAATCCTCTTCTGAGCTTGTGTGGAAATCAGCATATGTTTGTTATATGTAGCATTAGCGATGACATGGCCGAATCGATAAAATCCAGGGTTTCTGCTGTTAACGATATGTGGGTTCAAAGCTGCCTCAATAAGCACATCTATCTCTAACTTGTTAGGAAATTCCTCGGAAACCAGAATTTAGAGTCGCTCATCGCCTCGAAGTCCGGAAACTTTGAAGAAAACAACTTCAAGAAGTCCTGCACTGCTCAAGTGTAATTATCGATAGCGAATCTCTTTGGAGAAACAAATTCAAAGGAGTTTCCTGTATCTTTTTCATAGCTACAGTTGTTCCATCGGTTTCTTAAAACATTTTGTTGTTCAACTGTTGTTGATACATCGCGATGTTTTGTTTTAGGCGAGAGTTACGGAACGCGGAACGGACACTTCTATCAAAGTGAAAAAGTGAAAAAGTAAAAAACAGACTAAAGTTAAAATCCACTTTCCATTTTCTTACTAAGTAGTATAGGAATCGCTTTCATTATTTCAAAGGACAGTAGAATAAGCCCTTGTTTCCTAGAACTAGGTATATATTCGTACCTATCTTCGTACCCGTCTTCGTGCCCGTCTTCGTAACTATCTTCGTGCCTATCTAAGTATATAGAAGAAGGAATAGTAAAAGAAGGAGGGAAAATTAAGGCTATTCCAAGGTAGTAAGGGAGGAGTTCCCTAGGAATGTAGCTAAATTCCTCGACTTTTGTTTGGAATTTAGGTAGCCCGGTTATTTCAAGCCACATTCTAGTACATTTTAACTTCTTCTAACTACCTAACACCCTGCCGGCTTACTACCTGCCTACCTACCTGCCTGCCTACCTGCCTACCTACCTGCCTGCCTACCTGCCTACCACCTCCCTGTTCTCCCTTTACTCTATATATTATTAGGGCACTATATAGAGGCGATAAGGGGGACGGTAACAGGAGTAGTAGGTAGACAAGTAGTACTAGGTAGGTTGATTAAGACTTAAAATCCAAGGTAGCACGTAGTAGACAGGTAAGGAGGTACGAAAAAATCACGTATCTAAGGCTCTTTTAGTTAGTTTCTCACTTTTTCACTTTTCACTTTTTCACTTTGATAGAAGTGTCCGTTCCGCGTTCCGTAGAGAGTGGAAAGCGACATCGGATTCCTAAACTTGGGGCATCAGCAGCGCATCACATTCCTTTTCTCTTTTCTTCTTTCTTTTTCAACTGCGCTCTAATATCATCCGCTATTAGTATTGATGGATTTCATGACTTGATACTTGTAACGTTTCTTTTGTCTTTTGAGTCCTCCCCCACTTGGACTCCAAGGTACACTTTACACACTACCTAGCCTGTAGAATCAACTGATTCCGTCTCAATAGGAAATTACTTTACTAGAATAGATCAATCTGCCCTTATCAAATAATACAGTTAAACAAGTTTTGAGCATAGAAAGACTACTTACAGAGGTTTTCAAAATGCTATAGTGTTACAACAAGCGCACTATGGATGGGTCTGTAGGAAAGTCACACGATATAATATATATCCCAGGAGCTAGAGAGTATCGCAAACATCTCTCAAAACAACACTATACTACATGCTTTTTGAAGAATCGTGCTAACATGAATCAACCGTATTTGACTAGTTTTAACCATTGTTCAGTCACACCGCCACATGGTCTTTGCAGTAGTATACTTTTATCTGTAGTCGGAAAGGAATATTTTTATATCGTTGTATTTTAGATACAGCCATTTCTCTACGAATTGATAAGTTTGTCGGAAGAGCTGTCTTAGTTTATAACTCTGAGGTACTTAGCATGTACTCTCGTATGGGTGTCGTAAACTAGCTCTTCTATTAAGTCCTTGAAGCCCCGGAGCCTTTTTCTAGTTAGCTCAAAATATATATTACCGCTTTTACCACGTACTCGGAGCGGGCCTTTACTTACTACTTACTCAGCAAGTTCCATACTTCTTCTTCAACCTGTAGTAATTAGGATAGCTAATTCTACAATCAGTTGCTAAAGTATACCAGATCCCCCAATTGCGACTCTGTTAAATCACTTTATTGTGATTATATTGATTTATTCAACTTACCTCTATCATAGTCGCTATTAAATTATCCCTACTCGAAAGGTTTAACATGAGTTAAATCTAGCACTCGCCGGAAGATGAAACTCGGCATTTGGCATTGTCATTCAATGGTTTGAGATTATACAGACAGCACTCCGCCTTTCTCACTTCCGAAGTGGCTAAAGTTCAAAATGGAGGTTCTCTAATACATAAAATTCCGATTCCCGTCTCGAGTTACCTTAAAGTTCAAACACACTCGAGAATGTAAATAAGTCATGTCCTATGAGCAATTCAAATGGCACATTGAAGCCTACAACGTCGAGCAGAAGGCGACCGTTGAAACATTCGAGGTAAATCTATTCACCGGGAACAAGTCACACATTCTGGCGAATGGGAATATTCAAGGTGCAAACGGGAGTTGATCGAATTTCGCCAAACTTCTTTCTTTTCAAGGGAGAAGGTTTCCCGAGTCGCTAAGGCGATTGTTATTCAGACTACACCTGACTCAACTAGAAACTCTCGCACTAGAGAGAGGAAGCTGACGTAAACGATCTCCTCATTTTATTTCTATACCTAGGTATCTTTTAGATAATCCCTGCAATGACTCCTTCACTCTCGGTTGAATGTGTTGATTACCTAGTCAAACTGGTTAGAGTAACTCAAATCCGTTGAATTAAACTACGATTATATTAGAGCTATGTGCTGTAGCCATTGTTTTCTACAGCGAAGGGCCCTCGCTGTGGGGGGTTCTTCATGGAAAATACTTTTTTGGGCCTCGCTTAAATAATGGGAGTCCATGGGCGACGACGATTTACAAACGGCTACCAAAACACAAAAGCTAGCATGCCGCCAATACATTTTGTTTTCTTGTGCTAGGTATATAGAATTCGATAAGATATGGAGAGTGAATTTAAGCGCATCGTCTGGAACATAACGACTTTCACAGGAGCAAAAGATTCCCAAAGGATATCGATCTGGAAAATGAAAACTCATAGTACCCATTGTAAATCCATGCAAAGACAATCTGGGTGCTAGATCTAACCGAGTCTTATATTGATCACGGGGTTATTAACAAGCTTAAGTGTTTCCATTAATGGTTCTCCTCCTAAGCTCGTTGCGATTGATTGCAGCCGCACACCTAACAATAAGTAGGTAAGATCTTACCTACCTAAGTAGGTAGGTAGTCAAATCTTGACACCTCCTAATCGACGAAAAAGTCTCTTGCTTTGTATGCTAATATCTAACTCCATGCAACATGCCTCTCTTCATGTTGGTGGCTTTTGTATCCCTACGTATGGTAATTCTGCCTTTTTGTTCTGTGTGGTTCTCAAGAGTTCCCAGTAAGTACATTAGAGGAAACCCCCATTTTTGAAATCCGCAGTACTACTGTTGTAGGGAGTCGTAACCGCTATAAGCTTTTACAACAGAAGCAGAACTATTGAACGACGGTTAAATAGCGGTTATAAAATTACAACGGTTATAGAAATGGGGCTTTACTCTAAGGTAGGTAGGTAAGTACCTATGGCCGTTGGCGAGGACAAGTCGCGCTTTCCCTGGGTCAGTGTGTTGTCGAACGTGAGCCTCGACTGACGCGACCCATTGCTCCTTCCTCAATTTTAATGTGAATGAAAGGTCAACTGTCCAACCACCGGACCCACCACGCTACTGTTAGCGCGGAGTATAACCCCCCCCCTCTTTTGCCCTTCCAAGGTTCTCCCTAAAACTTCCTTCCGGAGGCGGGCGGTGGTGAAGGATAAAGGCAGGCGGGCAGGTAGGTACCTACCTACCTAGGTGCGCTTTTAGAACCGCCATACAACCGTCGTTGTAAGTTTACGCAACGGTTGTGCTGCCGATAACTTCGCAACAACGGCTTTAGATATAGGCCGTTATAAACAATCAACTGTCTATATCTATAGCTGGATGACTTCATTACAACGGTTACCATTTAAAGCGGTAGTACAACTGTATTAATACCGTTTGATATATGAGGGTTTTCCTCTAAGGTATGTAAGGTGCGATCGTAGAGGGACTTAGGTTGTAGAAGAATTCATACGCTCTAGGTCCAAATAGAGAAGCGAAAACTTTACAGACTATTGAACTTTGATCGAAACTGTTCATCCGCTCCACACATGCTATACGTACCTAGGTACTAGGTACTGTGATCACAGAGCGTGAGAGTTATGGTCATCAGTCTGCCCACCTGCGTCTTGGTATACGTACCTAGCTTCCATTACCCCTTGTGGCATATGTCAATCAGGTCTACCTACCTAGGTACTGTTCTAAGAATTCTAGCACATTATGTTCTCATAGAAATTCGCGAAGTAATGGTGGAATTCCACATTTTTTCCGTGTTACCAGCTTATGTCCATAGGTAGAGACATCCATGGACGAAATCAATGACTAGAAGCCAGTTCGAGAACTCCTAAATCTCAACGCGCCCCGTTATGCATGAGACAAATATGTACGACCTACTCCGAGAAAAGCTGGCTTGTGGGATATCGATACGTACTCGTACTGGGAAAGTTACGTAAAGATGAGTAGGTATGTAACGCATAAGGCCGATTCCACCAGAGAGGAAGCAAGTGGCAACTTGGAAAGCGTATCGCCAACGTCCAGCAGCAAAGTTGAAACCTCGAGCGCATTCAAGGAGGCCGGACAGGACAGGTTATTCCACGATCCAATCTGAAGAAACTCCTACATCCTGAAGAAATTTCTACCTAGGTAGTCTCGAATATATCAAACAACGGAAGGAACAGCACAGGGGATAGCATAACTGTAGTAATATCATGCAAAGAACGTGGTACTGAAAGAGCTGTATTATCGAAACATTCTTTGATCCTGAATGGTATTCTGGAGCCAATCTTACGGCATACACCGGGTATCTAGGTACTTTCCAAGGTCAACGAGCGTCAGAACGAGTCCTCGCCTAAATGCTGAGGAGTCATAGCAGCACTAAAAACAACAGAACCTGCTGGCCAAACATGACCTCGTCTCCTTACTTGCGGCAAAGCAAGTTGAGGGTAGTTCTTATAAATCCCTGAAAGCTCCATGGCATCAGCAGGCTTGCCACGAGAGCAGACGCCTCAAAAGACCGCAAAATCTCTGAGAGGATGCGTCGAAATGAGGCTATTGTTGGAAGGGCTTTCTAGAAAACATTTGTTTGGTCAAGAAGTATTGAGCCAGCCCGTCGTGCACGGCTTGTTTAAATTGCCTCGTTTTCTATCTCTTACCAGCGAATCGGCAAATCGTTTCTTGCCTCTTGAACAAATCTCCATGTACAGTAAAGTACTCGAATACCAAAGAACTCGCTGCAGTTGCCAGCCAGGGATTCCAAAAATGCATGGCCATTGCAACATGACCATGCCATGCTTGATCTGGTATCGAGATTTGAAGTTTCGTTGCGGCGTTGCCTGCCTTGTTTCTGCATCGGATGCGTTCGCAGATCACTCAATCCACATCCGCCCTCACCCTATCAGTGTTTATAACTCACGCCCTGGTTTGTACAGACCAGAATACCTACGGTATCGACATGGATACGTCCGCTTTACACGTCATTTCGGTCGCCAAATCCCAGGATTATTTGATTTTAAAATAGAAAGCGTGAGCACCCATCCCAAGCAGGGGATTTGCGCAATCGTTGCACTGCTGGGACCAGACGACGGAGATGACCTTCTCATCCAGCACCAGCCATGTCGCGATGCGAACCACTTCTGATCGCTAATCGCTTGGAAAAGCCGTTGGGTTCCAGAAAAGGGGGGAAGAAGTTGGTGCACGGTTCGGTTTGAAGCAGGTCACCCAATGGACTCGACTTCGACCTCGCACCAATTCGATTTTCGTCTCACTCATGCGGCCGTCTCTGCGACCAGCGATCACGACGAAGACGAAGACGATGGCCCTGCATCTGCATCTGCAACCGGCAACCCAGTCCACGCTCACGACCAGCCTGTTTCTGACCATTTGGAATGCAGCCTTGCCTTGCCACCTGCTGGCCTGGCCACTCGACGTGATGCATGTCCGGCCCCTGAGGTGATGGTGATGACTGACATCCCATCCGGCTCGCTGTGCACGCTACGCTACTTACTCCCTACCAAGGTACCACCAGTACCTCTGCCCTGTGCCTGTCCGGCTCGAGATGAAGAGGCCTTTCGGGGAATTTGACCAGTAATCTATTCTCCAATCTATTACCCAGCCCACAGGGCGAGATGAAAAGACAATCTACAGGCGATGTCCATCTCCCCCGCATGGAGAGGGAAGAGGTCACAGGACACATTCAAAGGCCCCAGAGGCCCAAATGCGGAGTGCGCTCCTCCCTCGCTTGCCGCCAAGACAAATGTAACGACATCCCTCCAACCTCACCCCATCACCGCCAAACATTGAAAAACTACAACACGACCACGATACAACAGCCCTAGGAATTCAGATCTACACATGTTTAGTTTCCTTTGACGAACTGCAATTGTCGAACAAGAACCGTCTTCAAAAAACCTTGTAGGCGGCGCGTTGGACGTAAGCGAAGGGAAAAGAAGAAAAACGATGGCCAACGCATGATGGTTATAAAACCCATCTTATGCCTTTAACACCCCTCCCACATTCTACCATTCATGAGCCCCGGCAGCCGCCCTCAGCACCACCGACCATTGAGGAGCGGCAACGAGAATTTTTAGAATCACAAAATTTCAGATAAAAAACATATGCGAAACCGGTTACTCAGGTCTCTCCTCACTGTCCACTTGGTAACGATAGAACCACCAGCATATTTATTTAGCCACCGCAAACCCGCCAGAGAATACCTGCGATAGGCTGTGATCTGCCGGCATTATGGGAGATTTACTTCTCTTTAGTCGGCTTCTGTCAAAAGCAGTAAGACAAAGCTGGAATATCGTGAAGACCCCTTGTACGTTACCTGCGCCAGGTTAGCAAAATCCCATGTGGGGAAGTAGAAAAGCAAAAAGAGACCCCAAGCCACCTCTCAGCACTCGACACGTCAGCTTGTCATGATGTCTTGCTAAGCCGTAACACATCTCTTCTCCCTCAAAGTTGTTGCTTCGATCTCGGCAACATGAGCTTTCTGGCCGACTGAATCGGATAGATCCTTTGAAGCGATGACTAGTGCGATAGCCACAGCCGGCAATGTAAAATTTGCTCTCCCAGGATACCTCAAATGGCATGCGTTGCGTGTTTACCTGGGGCATCCAATAGAAAAGGATAAGAGGTCTAAGTCTCTCAGCCCCTACTCCCAGCCAGACAAGAATATTTCTGGTAAACCACAATCAATCCACCTTTATCAGCCAATCCACAAATCTGTCTGTGAACCAGAGTAGTCCGAACGAGCGCAAGACTTCTTCTAATTCGCCTCCACCAACAGAATCATTGACCTTGAGAAATGTCCTAATAAATAAGGGCCGAGCCCAAATCCTTGATTCACCAACCGAGTCTCCCTCTCTCTCCTCGTCCTCAATTCGCCACTTCCAACAGACCGATGTAACCCCACCTCCAGAGTAAGATGCCGGGCGCCGCATCAGGTTTCTACCGCACCTTACCGCGAGTTGCGGTGTACCGATCCGGTGTGAAAATTTTGAGTCACCGCAGGAAAAAAAGTCTCAAGGGAATTTTGCTACCGTATCATATGCCTCCAATTCGGGGTTTTCGGCACAGCAAGAATTCTGGAGATTCGTCAGCGCTTCATCGTTTTCAAACTCACAATACATCGCTTGGACATTAAGGAAGAGACGGTGAATTGCAAACCTGGTCCCGCGCCTTCCAAAAGTGTTGTGCAGCGGGATCAAGAAGGAGTATTAATTGTATTTCTTATCAGTATAACTAATCTATCGTATGTTTGATATATATATATATTCGCGCATTTCATCTTTTTGCCCATGTCTTATATCTTTCCTTTCCTGTCCCCATATGTCCCCCCTTGGCGATACCGTCCATCATCTCTTCGTATATTCCCAGCCGAATATCCACCCAACAATAAGTACAGGAAGAGACCAAGAGAAAAAGATAAGGCCTCGTATTATCCCACCACAAAAAGTATATATGGAGAAATATAAGTAATAGAATATCGTAAACAGGACGAGAGCAAAATCGCTAGTGGTTCGGGGTATAGTCTTTGCGCAAGAAACAAGGAGGTGATAAAATCAAAAAACCAGAAACCAAACAGAACAAGGAAATTAGTGATGATGCAATGAACAAAAATGACCGCTTTCCCCTGCGCCTCGCTGTGCAATCCCCTCCTATTCCTATTTTTTTTGCTTTGCGCATGTGGTGTAGGCAGAAGAGGAGTGCCCCGTACATATATACCTCGGTGCAACTAGGACCTTTCCAAGTAACGCCTGCCTTCCATCATGTGCCAAAGGTGGTGTTGATTGATTAACAACCCAACCCATGTTTTTCCATATCGTTCGTTTTCACCGCCATTTTGATAATCCATCCAGCGGAAGAGAGAGGAATGGGCCAAGAATATTAGAAGAAGTAGTTGTCTTTAGTCGAAGTCGTTGTCGTTGCAAAATGTACTGTTATGTAACGAAGGAAAAGATGTGTGATGTGAAAGTACGCGCCCCAGTCGCGAAGTGATCTTAAACAAGTGCAGTCGTATATAGTTATGTAGTTGCTCCTAGTGGAAGGAGCTTGACAAGAGGATGCTCGTCAGGATTGTCGTAAGGTGACAGAGTTTAAGTGATTTGACGGATTTCGGATTTGAAGGAGAACGTCGGCCTGAGAGCTAGGCGATCGATTACATCGAGAGAGTTCTCAATGCTCTGCTGCTTTGAGCTAATATTCGGTGTCCCCAGGATCAGAAGCGGGTGCTTCTGCTGGAGACGCTGAATGCTATAACTCCATAGCTTTCTCTTTGCAAGCAGCAGATGTAAAGCCTGTGCCCACCTTTTGTGCCACAATACGCCACTTCTCTTGCTCGTAGTCATGAAGGGCAGTGCGAAGTTTTTGGATCTGATGAAATTATTAAAATAAAGAACTCAAGGTGTGGTGTTTTGAAACTTACAGTCTCGTCAGTCCATTGCGTTGTCTTCGCTTTCAACTTTGTACAATAGCGAACTTGCAATGTGCCTGAAGACCGTCCTGGAAAAAACTCCGCAATTTGCTTCCACGTCAGATTCTTGTTCTCCTTCAAATCCACCAGCTTTTGGTCGTCTTCGGGAGTAAATTTTAGCTTTGGCCCACGCGGCCGCTGAGCGGGCTCTGGCATATCTGGATGCCCTACCATACTGGGGGCTCCCCCAGGTGGCGGTGACAGCATGCTTGAACTATGCTCATCTCCGCGAGCTCGTTTTGGGGGATGGAGAGACGGTGGGAGCGGATGTCCATGGAATTGCTGTTGTGGAGGATGCATGGACGAAAATCCCTCCATCGGCGGTGGTTGCATGTGTGGGGGCATCGACATGTCTCCCATTTGCGGCAGTGGCAACCCCATCTCCTGTAAATCATCATCGTCTCGTGGTCTCTTGATTCCGGAAGCTGATGGCATCGGGCGTGGTGGTCCAAACATCATATGGGGCTGCCCACCACCATATTGAGGTGATTGATGGTGGGCCATTTCGGGTGCCAGCGGCCCCGGATATGCTTGGTGTTGCGAATGAGCTGACTGCTGATGATGTTGTGGATGTTGCTGCCCTCCGTAGTGTTGTCCATGAGGTGTACTGAGGCCTTGACCGGTTCCGTGCTGCTGAATTTCTGAATGAGACCCGAAGACCCTCTCCTCGGCATGAGACTCGGATTGAGGAACATAATCGATATATGGATTTGGATTTGTATCGTGGCCTGGCCGATACCCAGACATGCATGGATTCCGCCACAACGAACTGCTTTCGCAGGTCGCTGGGAGCACACTTTCTACGTCCTGGATCACTGCTGGGCCGTGTTAGGTTTCCACGGGGCTGGTTGATGCGGTGTTGGTTCTTTGTTTTTAAGTGCAGTGCGACTTTTCGTGTTTCGAAGCCCGTCTATATAATGCTGTTATATAGGTTGAATATCAGTTTCCGAGCAGAGCATTTGATAGGCAAATGCAATGGGACTCGAAACAAAAGGATCAACCTTCTTCCGTGAGGGACGCTGTCGGTAGTCGATAAGGTGGTATAGGAACAAAAGTTGTGATAGAGCAGAAGGCTTTTTCTAGGGAGGGCATGCCTTTGCATTATATCTATCGTCTGATCTTTGTGTGGCATTGACCAGATCTGGGCTAGTAATTAAAGGTGCAGACGAGTATGGAAATCCATCCAAGCAGATCAGTGATTCGCCATGGACGAGACGATTTTTGTGTTGAACAACAGGGTCAGAGATGCATGTGGAGCGAATTTTTGGGGGGACATCAATGCCCTTGGTCACCCACGACCGGATTTGGATGTCCAGCAGATTCCAGCTTGGTGAAATCCCGAGCCGGTTCTTGCATGGGGGACGAGGACGGGGAGGGGCATCACGGGCATGGAGGGGGGAGTTTCTTGAGAATTTGATATTGTGGACAGGCAAGTTGCAGGCATCTAGCGGCTTCCTGAGTGGTTGTCCCGCGTCGACAGCTGGCCCACCAGCATGAGGGATAGAAGTCTGCATAGAAGCTTCTGAGACACCATCTCCTTTGCATCTCGACACCGATGTTCTGTGAGTGTTGGGCAATGATGCTGAAACTGGACCCCTGGACAGCTTGGGGGAGGTGGATAGGTGCGGAGGCTTGCTAGCGGGACATCTTAATTCTGTCAAGCACAGGCATTGTTCGGCACAACAGGGATACTTCCCAAGGTTGTTTCGCCTTACAGGGTGACCATGAAGGAGGTGTACAGCAGTTGGGGGACAGCATCAGGGCCAGCAGCGCGGCTGCTTTCAAAGGTGCAGTGGCAGCGGGATCTCCAGAGCAGAAGACGTCTTCTCTGCTTCGTACGAGTACAGCTCTCCTCTGGACGGTCTCGAGGCTCGCTGCTCTTCCAGAGACTGGAGAATGCAGGGGTGAACGGGGCACCCTGGCACCCATCAAGGGAACAGCGCAGGCATTGTTTTCGGAAGCGAAAAGATGTTAATGCACCGGGATCTCGGTATATTGACAATTGGGGCTCGCGTGCAGTGGGGGCAGCCATAGGTCAACGACCTCTCTCGCACGGAAATGAAGAAATAATGCAGCCAAAACAAGTTGAAGACGAGAGAAACATCAGAACATACGGGCCCAGAGCAATTACAATTCAGTCGCGTTGACCCGAGAAATGGAGAAGAAACAAAACGCCCAGCGGGCCTTGGAAATTCCGCATTCTAGCTTTACGAAGGAGCATCTCCAAACAAGTCCAATCTTTTGGGCAGTGAGAATGAGATGTGTCAAAGACTCAAAGGGCCGATGAAGACGTGACTTCGACGGGCGTCTATCAAACGATACAAAGCATCATATGGCCGGTCCCGAGGTGTACATCATGGAGGCCTCGAAGCATCCGAGGGACCAGTAGACGCGGCGGCAATGCAGGCTCGTCTGATGGAAGGCCATGGCTGATCGCATCGTCAGCGACTGCAAGATTCGAGATGGGATTTCCGCTGCCCTGGCCCTGTCTAGACTCTTGTCACTCTGACAATCTGACCGGGAGCAGCGGCAATATCGAAAGTGTAATATTAACGTTTTATGCTGTCGTCTTGCGGTGACATCCTGGGACCCGGGCGAAGTGTCAACGCAACGACGTGTGGTGGAGCACTGCTGTCGATGGGGCTGGAAAATCGAGGTCCTCTGTACGAGGATCATGACGAAGAATCGGGTCGACCAAGTAGAGGAGAAGCTGCATCCGGATTGGGCTCGAGCCTCCTCCGTGATCCCATCATGCCTTCTGCCCTTCCTCGTCCGCCCTCCCACGCTCTTTCCAGCATCAGCGTCTATTCTTGGGGACGGGGACGGTTGAGGCGTCATGGCGTGGAGTGGAGTGGCGTGACGCGGCATGCTAGTGAAAGTGAGATTCCAATAATTCGGGAGGGCCACCAGAAAAAGAAGGTCATCAGAATAGACAGCGAAGACTCAAGAGAAGACTTCAGCGGAGCCGGACCCGGAGTCTGAACCTGAGCCCTACGATGCGCGAAAAGTCGCCGACGCGAGGCAGAGGGCCAGAGGAGACCATCTCCTTTGACTTTCATCCATATTTGTCATTGTTTCGTGGTGCCGGAAAGCTTGTCCTGGTCGCCGGCATTCGTACCGCAAAAGAGCAGCCACGGACTGTGCAACTTGGGGCTTGAGAGCGACATCGAGACAGCCAAAGGAATGGACGAACTCGATCATCAACGTTGGGCGTCGTGAGCCCATCGAGTCAGGTTGGTGGAAATGTTACGGATGCATGAGTTCAGTGTTTCGTGCTGGTTTGGCGGAGAAAAAAAAAGCGAACATGCAGTGACAGCGGGAAGAGGCTGGCTTTGCGGGGAGAGGGAGCCTTTGTCGCTGCCAATGCATAGAGACAACGATAGACCTGGGCACTGCACCGTCCGGATACGAAAAGAGCCTCAGAAGCGAGTTTATACTTAGTAAACAAAGCTTACAAGCCGGTACAGACTAACTACCAAGTAACTCGGTACTCGTATCGCTTTGCCGACGACTATCAATATCATTCCCATCCGCCATTCTCCATTTATTTTTCATCTAGTAGACTTCCACTCAGACCAACGATTTAGACGAGAAAATCTAATTACAGACTGACTTTACCAGAGACATCACATCTGACCAGCTTTCCCTACACCATTTACAAAACCTTACTCACAATACTCGTACCTTAAAAGATTAACGCCTAACTTGCATCACCCCCCTCTCCCCTCCAACTCGGATCACGGCTCCTGCATAACTGCATTACTTGCTGCACATCTCACACTGAGATCGTCCCTTCCGCCAGTGGCAACCCCGCCAAACCTCTTAGAAAACATTCCGATACGCCGGTAAATCTGCACGCCTAGAAAATGACCTACCTACCCGCCCAGCCCCAACCGCTTGTGCATGAACCGAGAACCTCACCGCATGGCAACTCCATCATCCGAACTGGAACCTCCCAAAGCCCAGTGTTACAACACTTCGTTAAGAAAGCCAGAGTCAATACGAAGTGTCTATCATCGTTTGAATCATGTTACCGATCTATAGTAAAAGAACGCCTTATTAAATCGTTATCCTAGAGTTCCACAGAGAATCAGTTGGACAGTTTGATGCACACCAAGTAGTCTGCATATGAGAGCGTTATAGACGCAAACTTCAGTGACAATCGCAAGAACGCACCCCCGAACCACGCTTTACAGGCCTCAAAAGACAAACTGTCGATCAATCACGTACACACAAACTTTTACACTCGCAGGCGACCGAGACGACCCGTGAGAATAATAAAAATTTATGCTTAAAATCTATAGACAAGACACAATAATACAACAACCCCCGCTCCGATAAAACGCCTTTTACCAAGATTTCGTACACGGCGCCTCAGATCGTCGAACAACGCAGAAATATCTCTCCCCCCAACCTTTATTTTCCTGCAATGATCATGTCATTAAAAGATTCTGCTACCCGGAAGATAGCATGCGCGATACAAAAAGAGAACTTTAAGCAAAAGCGTCCTCGCGATCTGCCCACAGATTCTCCAACTCGGCAAAGTTTTGGAAGTGAAGTGGCCGATGCTGGTCGCTGTAGAATGGCAGTGGTGTATCAATCTTGACATGCACTGGCTTCTTCTCCAGTCCTCCGAAAGCACTCCCCATGAAGCTGTAGTTCCACGTGTTGTTCTCAGGTACGAGGAAGTAGCCTCGAATCTTGTCACTGAGTAACAGCTGACATTTCTCGCCCATGTTTGTGCTGAATCCTTGAGGTTGATCACTGCCCATATCCTTGTTTTCTGCACCCCATTTGTAACCGGCAGGAGTAAGGGCCCACGATGCAAGCGACACACTTCCAGGCGTAAAGGATACCGTCATACTAACCGTTTTCTTATCCCAAGACTTGTGTGCGTTCATGAGTCGTGAATGTTGTGTCACATCCATAGCACTCATGTACGGTGGTTCGTTACCAGACACCGTATGAATGATTCCGAGAGGCTCCATCTGATCAAGGTATTCATGCTGTGGAAGCTGCTGGGGGAGCTGTATATCCCTGGTATTACCAATCTGAGGTACCATGACTATGCATCTGATCTCTTTGACTTGGTCATTGTCAGGGGGGGACGATCCATACAGGTAGCCAGCGACCTGAACCCGTAGATCCGCGATCGTGATGAACCGCTTCAGAATGTTCTTAGGCATGATATAAGTGTAATGATCGTCTTCCTTGATGTCGTCGGATGAAATGTAGATATTATTTGCTCTCGTCCGGAGATTAGAGGTTGCAATAGCCCGGGTTCGCCACTCGGTCTTCGATGCAAAGGTCTGCTGCTCAAATTGAGAGGTGGTTGTCACGATAATGTCTTCACCGTGAACATTCTGGGTCTTGGTCGTTACGGCGGTGAGTTGCTGCTGTTCTTGCTGTTGCTTCTCGATCTCAGCTGCCTGTTGACGTTGCATTGAAGGGGCGCTGATCTCCATTCCGAGGATGATATCTCGGACTTCGCTGCTTGTCAAACTTGATGTGTTGACATTGTTCTTTTTGCCGTAGTCATTCAAAATAAGATCTCGTAATTGTGTTTCTACCTTGATCCAATCGTCTTCTGTCAGAGTCGGCCAAATATGATGGTCTTGGGTGATGACAGTTTTGTCTGGTCTCAAAAGTAGCTTCGTTTTATCTTGATTCACGTGGAGTGCACGTAGAATCAAGATCAGACGAGAGAAGGCTGTGTAAGACGAGATGGACTTCAACCATTCATCATACAAGTTGAAAAGGACCATTTGAGGTTCAGTTGCGCGGAGAATCATATCACCAAGCTTTTCTACCTTCATTGCGGCCTGGAAAGGCAATTGGAGTTCGGAAGCTCGGATCGAAATATTGGGAAAGTCAAGCAAATGAACTTCGAGAGGATCAAGCAAACCCTTTCGAGTGACGATAAGTTGCTTGGGCTGCTCTTCGATTGGCAATGAACGAATGAGAGCAGCGACTTCTTCGGCAGTCTTCCATTTAGCCAGTTGACCGAGACGTTTCTGACCAGCCCAAACACTGGTATGGATGATTTTCAAGAAAAGTTGTCCAGTTCTCGGGTTGAAAATGAAAATAGCACCATTGATGGGTTTCGTTGTCAGATTTCCTTCGAACGTTTTGTGAATTGTGACACGATAGACATTAGTATCATCGATGAAAAGTTGGATCTGGTTGCTGAAAAGTTCCGAGTAATTCTGGGAGTTCAAAAACTCTTGATTACTTTCCGATGCATAAAGTTGTAGACCTTTACGAATTCTTTCACGCAAAACGTACAAAGCAGGATTTGCCTTCATAATTTTTGCCATTGCCTGCTGGACGAGTGTTTTCAAACCAGGGAAGTATTGACCATAAGCGGAGTAGAGATTATACGCTAGATCAATTCCGATCATGAGACCTGTGGCGGAGGGGTATATACTCATGCTATCGGTTGTGTAATCCAAATACTTGGCACGCACGTACCGTTCGATATCGTGAGAGTCGTAATCTCCATAACGAAGCTGTACATCGACCCAGAACTTGTTTGTCGTGGTTGGCTCAATGACATCCTTGGTATCGAACAAAATCGATGGACGTGTAACGTTCCACTTGTGGCTTGCGAAGAGCAGAATGTCCGCGCAGGAGCTGTTCATCTTGTACGACTTTCTGGGATGAATAGTCTCCTTTTGAACAGTCTCAATACCCAATTGCTCCAACTCTTGGTCAAAAACCTGACACAAATCCATCACCACAGATTCGTGAATCTTTTGCCACAAATGGGCTCGGAAAATTTGAATAAGGGAGATCTTCAACGTCGGGATTTTACCGTGAAGGAAGATACCAGTCAAGTCCAATTGAACCTGGAAACCAACGTAAACATTGGCTCTGTTGATTGTAGGTGACCACCACAGAGTAAATCGACGGTTCGGAATTTGGTTAAGACCGGATCTTTGAGCGTTCGTCAATTTCTTAAATTTCATGGATTCCTTTAAAACATTCGAATTAGTGTGCTTCTTTGGGAACAATCAGGGGCAAAGGGGATCAGGGGCAAAGGGGGCAATGTTACCTCGAAACCGGATGCCTTTTCCCAAAAGAGACCTTCCCAGGACGGAAATGCGGTAGCTTTGAATAAGGTATGCTCAAGAATCGTTTCAACACCACCCAAGGCTTGGATGACATCCGTTCGGTACGCATTCAGGTTCCACAATTTTCCGTCGTGACGTTGACTGGTCCACCAGAAAGGATTACTCTTCATTAACTGGTAAGTTTTGAACTCGGTACGAGCACGGAAGCCTTTGTCAAAACTCAACGTGCTTCGATCTTTTTGGAAGAGAGTGTTGATACGAGGTAAACCACGATCCCAGCTATCTTCCAGGTCCTCAAGTGTGAGTCTACGGTTTTGCTGGTTCGCTTCTTGTCTTTTTTGCGAATACTCTGTCCACACTCTTTGAGAATCAATAAACTCAGCCTCCCAGGGAATAATGTATCTGAAGATATTGGGGATCAATGTGTCTTCATCGTGAGTCATTCCTGCTCGGTAATGTGTTACACCCACGTCTGTCTGTTTAGACCAACGCTTATCACTCGTAGGAATAAGAATGTGTGACCCAGAAATCATCCCCAGGCCACCAAGTTCCTTAGGCGTATAGAAGACAGCCGGTGGAAATCGAGAAGGCATCTTGGAATTCAGCCCAATTTTGACTCTGGTTTGAATCTTGGTCTCGCATTTGACAATGGTATCAAGAAGGTTGACTGTCGAAACTGCCGCCTCGCGATAGTATGTGAACAACGCAATCAAACTGGTATTCCATTTGTTGGCAATCTTAGTAAATGTGGTCGATCCAGATGACATTAGAATTTGACGAATCCGGTTGTTGAATTTTGCGATATCCTCCTCAGTGACCTGGAGGAAGGCATGCGCTGTTCTCTCCTTGCTGGTATTGTCAACGAGTGACCAGACACTGTCTTTGACCGGGAATTCGTCGTTCTGATTACGGATCTTAGGCAAAATGCGCACCTCGAAACCACACATTGAGAACAGTAGGTTAGGATTGTCTCTGCTGTAGACACTAGAAAAGGTGTCATCCCACTCGATTGTGGTAACAGATCGAGGTAAGCGGTTCTTCAAGTCCCAAAACACCGCACGACCGAGATTGACATCGTGCCTCATGAGCCGCATCCGTGAATCTCTTGGCCAGCACTTCTTGTTTTTGTAACCAATAACATTCTCAAAATTTGGATCCGGTTGCTCAGTTAAGAATCTTTGAATGAGGTCACGAGATTCATCCGCGGAGAATCTGAAAAACACCCAAATGCGATCGATGTATCTCGTGTAGAGTCTGATGGGGTGTCTTGTCTCAGTCTCGCGATCTCGGAATTGCAAGAAGTCGTTGGGGCTCTGCGGTGGTCCAGCAATTTCACTCGCACGCTGTAGTCCAAGAAGGAGCAGATCAAGAACCAGTCCATAGTATTGGAAAACGAATGCAGAAAATTGAAGACCACGAATCATACCATAACTATTGACGTGGTTCATATCCTTGTAAGTGAGTTGGACGTTATTCTTCGAAGAAATGTAATCAGCAAGATTGTGATCCATGATAAGTCTGAGTAAGCGGTTGAGAAGTGTTAGATCAATTTTCTCGTAGACTTTGGAGAGTTGGGTCTCGATCATAACGTTGCATTCTCCATCGGCGGTTTCCCAAACTTTGTCGAGGTTATTGATGCCTTGTGCCCATTTGTATGTGAGCAATGGGGGAACTTCCGAGTCAGATGGTTTGATCCAAGCTGGGAAGAGATGACGCTGGTCTGCTTGATACCAGAGATATTGATCAAGATAGGCATCGCTAATTTTCTCAACAGGCTCAATGTCGTAGACGGGATTGATAGTGCTGTAATTATCATTCATATCAATGCCCACTTCCTTGAAAGCTCGTTGAGTGAGTAAAAATCTCTTGATTCTCTCAAGTGTTGTTCCGGGACTGTCATAAGCCTGTTCAATCAAAGCCAGCTCTTCACGTTGACTTTGATTCAGCCTACCCTTGACGGAATAGGCTTCTCTGAGGCGCTCGAGAGCGAGAATGAGAATTTTGGTGTCGTGCTTGTAGGAAACACTTGGGAAAGGAATGGGGGAGAATTTTCGAGATTCAAGCCAGTGTACTGTAGTCGTATAGATGGCAACAGCCTCTTCGGACGACACATACGGACCGTCTTTCATGTAATTGTGTTGTCTTTCTTGCTCTGCCTTGAGCCAAAGTCGAGTAAGCCGCCCCAAATTCTTCTTTGCTACAGTTTTGTCGACTGTTGCACCTCTTCGTATGCGTTCTCTATTGTAGTGTGCAACAGATATCCACCAATCTGCCTTGCTCTTCACGTATCGAAGGATAATATTTTCTACCGGTGCCGGTAGGCCAGGTACTTTCCATGGAATATTGCTCTTCCAGCATCTCCATGCCTCCGACAGATGTTGCAGAACAGTGTTAACCTTGTTTTGCTTGATCCCCTCGGGCATCATGTCCATAAGATCTGCCATCACCGAAGCGCGAAGCTCTAGGTCGTAATGCGATTCGACACGCTGTTTGGTAACCGTTTTGGCGACACCCTTGCTGTGCCGACCTTCAAATTGTCTAGAAAGCAAATTGCCAAGCCATCTCTCAAGCAGAGGAATTATTCCCCTCATGAAGAAAAGCCACACTCTCCAAGCCGGTGCCCAGAAACCACATCCAGGCCCTTTACCAACTGGACCAGAATTGAATCGGTAATAGATCAAATGCTTCAAATCTTTGCATGATCGGATTTGGTGCATAAGCTTGTATTTGTATCTATACATTCCGGTGAGCTGGCCTACGTGATTAAACGCGTACAAGATACCATCGGCAAGCTGGAAAGCATCAATGTTGCCCAGTCTATATTGAACCTGGGCATCAACAATCAATTTGGTCAGCTTTAGAATCTCACGCATGAGATGGAAAGCATTTCCGAAACGTGACTTCTTCCGTTCCTTGGTGGTCAAAGTCTTGACTGGCTTCAGATTAAAATTGTAATCGAGATGGAGATATGTCAGATTCTTTCGGTGGATAAGGAGGTTTAACATGTTAAAACCTTGACGACAGACTTGAAGACCTGCTTCAACCCAATCTATTGTGGTTTGCTGAAAGAACTTTGTTTGCTTCAAAGACTTCATCAAACTTTGCTTGCTCTGGGCCTTTGGCTTCTTCTTGTGCAGCTCGTTTAGCACAAAAGTCTTCAGGAGCTTCTGATATGAGACTCTAACTTTGACTGGTTGGCCCTGAGGACAATGTTCGAGGTACCATTGCTTGACCAATGGAACATCTTGAGCTCTTACCATTCGCCCCGAACGTCTGTCAAAGGGAAATGGTGCCCACCAAAGTGCAATTGCCGACGCAGTTTCGCTTGTGTATAGCTCCTCATCTGCTAGGAAGGGTTCAGCTTCTTCTGGAAGCTCAAACGCATCTTCTTCGCGTTCTTCATTGTTCCCGGGACCAAAGATCTCGTCTTCGTGGCTGACAGTCAAATTCTTTGGCGCAACTGATCTGGACGAAATAGGGTTGATGACTGGATCAAAGTAGAAAGCTGGCAAACTGGGATCTTCAGCTCGCACGTACACTACCTGAGGATGTGAATACCAAGAAAGCTTGACGCTTCGTGGAAGAGAATTGTACAAGAAAGGAAATGCGACTCGGTATTCGGTTCTGATTGGAGCGCGGAAAATGATACGATCGATGGCGTTGAATTCCCCAAAATCCTCATCATTTGGGTCGACATCTTTATAAAGCGGTTCAAACCGAGGGCCTCCAGGAATGGCGACATTGAGGGCCTTGGCCGTAAGAAAACTATTGAGCTCAAACATATGGAAGTAATTCTTGTCAACCAAATCGCTCAGTAGTTGGTGACTTAGTCGATACAGAGCTGCCATCTGTGGTAACGATAGATTCCATTCCTTGTAACTCGGTCCATTGACGTGTGGGGTATCGAGTAGTGGCCGATTCTCATAAAACCATTCGAATACTGCTCCATCCTCCAATTCATCCAATTCCATTTGGATTGGTTCCAATGGCTCCACGTCCTCGATATTTTCAGACCATGATAGCGGTGGTTCCTCGTCGTCGAAGGGTGGAAATCGCATACGTTTGAAATGTCTTCGATCGCTTTTCTCTCGTCTCATACAAACCCACATAGTGGCCCATTGCGCATGGAAAACTGGCTCAATAACTCTAGGTGTCTCATTGACCAACGTCAAACATCCGTTGACATGGTACAACACTTTCACTTCTCTCGCGGATTCCCAAGGCATTGGCATATTCTCCAGAAGCTTCATAACCGCATGTGGCATGAACTTCAATGCTCCTAAATAACTGCGCTTGTCGCTGCTGAACTTCTTCTGCGAGACATCTCCAATGTCCTTGACGATTTTGCGCAAATGCTCCGGGGGCATATCTGCTTTCTGTGTCTCCACGAACCCTCCCTTCCTCTTCTCTCCAAATCGATTTCTCTGTGATCGCAGCCATTGTTTCTTCTTTTCCGCGAATTTGGCCACCTGGGGATCTGCTGGTGGTCGATATCCAGGTGGAGGAGGTGCTCCAGGCGGCGCGCCCAACGGTAATGAAGGAGGGGCCGAGGAACTCCATCCTGGAGGCGGAGGAAGTGGTATCGACGACATGTTGATGCCACAGAATCTCCAAACTCCTGTTGATGATAAACTGTTTTGGAGGCGAATTGTTGATCAGGCGCAAGCAAATATTAATCGTTGACAGACGCGAACCTAGCGCACTTCATGCTTGTTGCCTCAGGCAGGGAAAAAAAAGAAAGATCCACCCAACCACGTCTGTGCCGATAACGCCGATAAGTAGGTACTAGGCCCGATAAGCCACGTGATAATCGAAGCGAGAAGCAGGTGCCGCCGCACACTGCCCGGGTGGTAAAATTTCCCATCCAACCTCGAAAATATCTCGAAACTCTTCCAACGCCAACTTTCGACTCAAGCCGCCAAAATGACGTCCAACAGACTCACCTACAGACGCCGCAACCCGTATGAATTGATCGCTGCGAAAATTCTCAAATCCACGAGCTAATCAGGTTGCAGATACAACACCAAATCCAACAAGGTCAGAGTTGTTAAGACCCCAGGAGGCGAGCTCAGATATCTTCACATCAAGAAGGCCGGTACTGCACCAAAGTGCGGAGACTGCGGTATCAAATTGCCAGGAGTAAGTTACTTTTCAATTGCAGTATTCTCGAGATGGAAAGGCACATGGAGATGGGTGGCAGGAAAGATGGAATTTGGGTTGAGGGACGGTTTTGCGCAAACACAAGATCGAGTTGGCAACGAATTCGCATCCAGCGCACACTATTCAAGAAGCACCCAAGACAGATTCAACACATCCGATGCGGTCTGAAAATGGACAATTATTTGCGGATCTTGGAAATATCTCCAGTTGGGACATGATGCTGACTCTTTACCTCCTCATAGATCCCAGCCCTCAGACCCCGCGAATACGCCCAAATTTCTCGACCAAAGAAGACCGTTCAGCGAGCATACGGTGGATCAAGATGTGCCAACTGTGTCCGGGACCGTATTGTTCGCGCTTTCTTGATTGAGGAGCAGAAGATTGTGAAGAAGGTGCTCAAGGAGTCTCAACAAAAGAAGCGTTAAGGGGGAATTCTTCGATCGGGTTGCTTTAGGTGTTTGACTGGACGGGATTGCATGGTGCAGCAGGGAATTCGCTGTATTTACATCAAGGCTTCTACGAATCATGAATGACAGCTGCCATTGAGCATTGATCCTATTTGTGATTAAGCTCTTGGCCATCCTTCCAACAAAAACTGCAACAAATTTCCAACTAGCGTTTGATGGGCCATTCGTGATGGACAGACAGAAGATAGCAATTGCGTCAATGAGCTCCGTTTGACTGACGGGATACATGGGCGCAATACCAACATGTCTTCTTTCATATAAACTGCAAATTTATGGCACAACCATTATACCTAGCTCAAGGAAGTTTTTGTTTTTATAACTTGGTCCTGGAATTTGCATTGCTTTCCATTTTCCCTCTAATCTTTATTTCTTTGACCCCCCAAGTCAAGATGTGGTTACTCTCTGGTAGGGATATACTCAGACCCATGGCAGAAGTAGCATAGAGGGTACCTAGTTTCCAAAGGCAACGCTTTTGGATGCCTGTATCTCTTCACGCATAACAGGGCTGGTATACTGTATCCCTTTCCCGCACATAAGAAATCCTAGTCCACCGCACCTATTGACTCCGTGGATTGCCAATGTTAGGAACAAACCTTGAGCTTGTGAATAACCCCACGGGGTCATGTTTTATGTGGCTTGGTCCTTGGAGGGTCTTGTTGTAATCATTGCCAACCTTGGATCAAAGCTTCAAATTCCCGTATTATTGAGCTCCTAGGTATAGATGCAGGAAGAGAGACATCCATTAATATCACACCACGTCTTGTGATAAATTGGCCTAGAAGCCTTATGACACGGAATATCTAACTCTCCCGAGGTCATGTTATAACGACGTGGGCACTGAGTCTTGTGCAGCATCTGTACCTATCGATCAGGTCATTCTAATTGGCTGTGAACGAGTCGCGGCCTTGCCAAGGATGATGCAAGGCTCCGACCGCCACTACCTGCCTGCTGTGTCTGCGATGTGAATTGATAACGCAGCTGGCTTCCTCTCTCTCCCCCCCTCTTCTTCTCTCTTCCTGACACAAAAAATGCCGCAGCTTGAATTTGTCTCCTAGAGTTACAGTATTCTCGTTATCCCATCGCTTTCTCATGCCAACCACCTTTCCACAACCGGTCGTTACGAAGAGATAGCCTCGATAGCCACATAGCTTTCATGCCTTCAACTCGGCCTTTGTTTGTGAACGAGCGTCAGGATTCCGAGGACAGAGATGTAGACGAGGACACGGCACTGTTGGGGAAGCAAGGCAGTACACCAGCTCAAAAGAACTGGGCAAAGTTCTGGCGGGAATTCGCTCTTTTCACCTGGGCTTCCCTTGCAACTGCCGCAGTCATTGTCCTTGCCGTGTATTCTCAGCATCAACAACAGCGTACCCATCCAAACAATGGGAAAGGAGTGCCAAAAGGAAAGCGAAACTTGATCTTTATGGTCAGTGATGGTATGGGGCCAGCCAGTCTGTCTCTAACACGCAGCTTCCGACAATTTCAGGGTAAGAGTTGGTCGAAAGCAAAACTGTCCTAAATGGCATGCTAACTATGGACTCAGATGACCTCCCAATAGACGATATCCTCGTACTCGACCAGCACTTTATTGGGTCTTCGCGTACCCGATCAAGTAACAGCCTGGTAACTGATTCTGCCGCTGGTGCTACTGCCTTCTCTTGCGGATCCAAAAGCTACAACGGCGCAATTTCCATGCTGCCTGATCATAGCCCATGCGGGACCGTCCTCGAAGCTGCCCAAAGAGCTGGCTATAAAACTGGCTTGGTCGTCACAACCTCGGTAACAGATGCCACGCCTGCCTGTTTTGCCGCTCATGCACACATGCGATCAGAAGAGGATTTAATCGCTCGGCAAGAGGTGGGAGACCACCCTCTAGGGCGTGTTGTAGATCTCATTCTTGGCGGTGGCCGTTGTCACTTTTTACCAAACTCAACATCTGGAAGTTGCCGAGGAGACGATGATGATATCACCAAGCTAGCACAAGAGAAATATGGGTGGAACTATATTGATGATAGAGAGGGATTTGATGGACTAGAGCTAGGAAATGAAGTGCAGCTTCCATTACTAGGTCTTTTTGCTCGTTACAACTTTCCTTACAAGGCACGTATCATTCGCTCATCGCAATTCTTTGCTGACCTTTTGCGTAGCTTGATAGACGTAACTTGGGTCATATATACCCTACGCTGGAAGAAATGACTCAAACTGCCCTTACTGCTCTAGAAGAAGCCACTCGAGATAGTGAACAGGGATTTTTTCTCATGATTGAAGGCAGTCGCATTGACCATGCTGGTCATGCAAACGATCCTGCCGCTCAGGTTCACGAGGTCATGGAATATGATAGAGCCTTTGAGCATGTTCTCGGATTTCTAGACAAGTCTTCTACCAACGGTATTTTGATCGCTACAAGTGACCACGAAACTGGCGGCTTAGCTGTTGCGAGACGTAAGTGGAGATTACCCCCGGTTCTTTTCTTGGATTTCACAAGATCAACAAAATGGAATGAACTGAACCAGTCGAGAATATTCCTGGCTCTCTGCTAACATGCTCTAGAGTTGAAACCACCACCTAGCTACCCACAGTATGTATGGCTACCAGAAGTTCTTGGAAATGCCTCAAGTTCTGCTGAAAACTCGTATCGGCGCCTATTAAGACACGTATCTGCTGGTGATGACAATCTCGAAAATTTCATTAGAGAGGAACTTGTTCGAAAGGGCCTGGGCATCACGGATGCGACTGATGTTGAGATTCAAAGCCTCATCGACAATCCTGAACTCGGCTCTCCAATCTTTGCGGATATGATCAGTCGCCGTGCTCAAATTGGGTGGAGTACTCATGGGCACACTGCTGTTGACGTCAATATTTATGGTTCTCGTGGCTCACATGCCTTGCGTGGTAACCATGAAAATATTGAGGTCGGCAAGTTTCTCCGAGACTATCTGAATGTGGATGTTCAAGCAATTACAGACGAACTCGCGGACAAGTCTAAGTCATTCGTCGCGTCGGGAGTGAATTCCGAAACGTGGGCAGGCAAGCTCCCAAGCGAAGAATCTCTAGAGTCCATGAAATATGGCGATGGAGTATCACAAAGCCTGGATCTTGATATGCTGCAGTAAAAATAGATTGAGGCGCATGTTAGAGCTCTCGTTTCTTCTCTTGGCATTTAAATATACCCAAGCGTCTTCAAATTTCCGTCAAGACATCTTTTGCTTTTGGAGCTTGTTACACCATGGCGGGACAGCACGCTTGTCACTTGAATTCCTCGTGACTCCGAACAACAGATGATTGTTTAGGGGTAGTACAATAATATTCGTTTGCATCAAACCCTTGAGTTTTTGCTTTCTTTAATGTGTGAATTGTTCTTGTTTTCCGTTTCAACATTTCTCCAGATATCTTGACTACGGAGTGCCATGACCCCATTTAGACCTGCGATTTGCGTACGTCTGGTCGAGTTTGTCGAGTTTGTTCTCAAATATAGGCTGACTTTAAGTTGCTCGCTGGCAGATTACCTGTTTGGCGTATGTCGAATACTCCCTTCCTCTCAAGAGCAAATACGAATGTGACCAACTAGGACCTCTGGCAATCATGTTCAGATACAAGTTGTCGTATCACCAGGCATCTCTACGCCTCCACTTCCTCGGGAGGATGTCACATAAGCAACTTTGGCCGAGATTTTACGTTTGAGACTTAACAAAAGCGTACGGATAGATGAACTTTTTCCAGGACATGATACAATACCAGCTCAAAGGTTGACTGGCTCAGTGCCACGTCAACGATTGTTCCTCAAGTTCTTCGATTCTCAAGAGTCATTTGGAAGTGTATCTTTACTACCTGCGTTGCACGCATATCTACTACTGACTGCCAGAACTTACTCTCCACCCTCTCAGACAATTCCATACAAGCTCTCTCTCCAAAAAGAAGCCATCCGAAAAACCCACAACTTCCAAAAGCCTACCTCACAATCAAATCTCAACCCCAAAACCACGTCCACAACCTACCCATCCCAACGAAAAGAAAGAAAATGTGCAACTTCTACCTCATGGAACCGCTCTGTGGTCACACCACCCTCCTCGCAGGATCCCACTGCTACCTCCTCTACCACCAACTACAGCGCATTAACGACCCAGCCGAGCTCGCACGGCCAGGGCTCCCCTTCGATATGCCGGAGCAATGTGTGCCTAACCGGATGAACGTTCGTCGCAGGCCAATCCACGATTATTGTAGCTTTGAGTGTCGTAACAATGGGCATTTTGGCGTGAGATATGGGACGAGAGATGCGAATTATGGGCCGGGGAGTGAGAGGATTGGCGTGGGTTGGAGGTATTGAGGGATGATGGGAGGAGATGGGATAAGAGAGGGTGAGATGGGTTTTTGGATTGGTTCGCTTAACGAGTCTTGGGGGGGATTTTTGTGTTTTCTGCTTTTGTGGGTGGTAGAGGTGGTTGTTTAACTTCTGGCGCTTGATTTTGAGATGGAGATTATGGTACTATCTCGTCCCCTCTTCTTGGGTATTCTAAGTTGAATTACAGAGAGGTGGGATCCCTGTATCTCATGGTTTGGAAACTGAATTCGGATTTTGGACCCAGCTGTGCAATTCTATGCTTCCAATCTGTAAACCTTCCATCTATAACATAATCAAAAAGCGTGATAATTCATTGCTGTACTTAAAGACACTATTTATCACACTTGTAGATACTAAGTTTTGCCCTGGATGATGTGTTATTAGTTTGCTTTCAATACTCCTACGAAATGTTCGAGGAATCATATAGTTTTTAGTTGTTTCACATTTCTCTGTACAGTGCTCTTCTGAAACACTTCAGTAAAGATTTTCAAATATTCGATATAGATAATCGTATTAAAACCATTCGTAATTTAGTATTATCACCAGGGGGTGTCAGAATTCAAGACGTAGTCCTAGATTTTCGCCGAAAACACACTAAAAACTACGTTTTTACGACCGTATAACTCTACGGATTTATACAAGAACTATACGTAGTATCTTATTATTGGGTTGAAAGGGTATTGGGTTGAAAGGGTATTGGGTTGAAAGGGTATTGGGTTGAAAAGGTATTGGGTACTGAAGGTCATGGAGAATTGATTGCATTGTAAAAGGTAGCTATCTAAGGTGTTTATATAAAGAGTGTAAGGTTTAGGCAGGCATGAAGCATTTAGGCAGCAGAACTATAAGTGGATCAAATAAGGAAGTGGAGCAAAAGAGAAAGTAGACCCAGCACAACA
>CAJVRM010000083.1:57815-176696 GCA_911693285.1 Hymenoscyphus albidus | reverse complement strand
CCGTCAAAGTCAGAAGCTAGCGTCTTCTCGCCATCTGTGTGAATAACCCGTACTATAAAGCCAAGTTGTACTTTGATCATCTTAACAACATCTTGGACTATTTGAGTACTCTCAGTCTTGCTCTTGTGGCAGACTACGATGTGGAATCCTGAAAGCAAGCAGTGGAAGTGACTCAATTGGTTCATGCCATTGTACGACTTCTCCAAAGGGATCAGGTCGTATGATAGGTGATCAAACGGTCCAATTGGGTTGAACTCGCGTTCTGTACGGCGTGAGATGATTTGCGTAGCCTTGGAAATACTACAAGTCTCGCACTGTATTGTTGTAGGGCAAGGCACGCTTGAGTCAGCCGTAATATCAGCTCCTGCAGCTTGAACCTTAGAGATGGCCTTTGTGCCTGCATGGCCAAGTGTTATATGAAGGTCTCGTTCAGTGATTGTAAGGTGACGAGGTTGAGCTGAGTTTTGGAATCCTTTTGTGGCAAGTGATTTGTGTGCTTCTGGCTGTATGTACTGAGAAGTGGTAGTAAATACCCATTTGCTGTCATGTGAAGTAAGGTAGCAAAAGATGCTTCCATCCTGGTGTTCCATTTGACTTGGAGTTCTTGAGTTTCAGTGGACTTCTTTTAATCGAAGAATGTCAAGTGACACTAGGTTGGTCATAAATCCAGGGGCAAGGGCAACGTTCGTAAGGTTGATGAATTGCTTCCCTACGGGTGTGTCGATCCAGACTTTGGCAGTGCCAAAAGCTTCAATGTTGTAGCGCTCTTTTCCAGCTAACAGCTTGTCGTTTGGACCAGCATCCCGGGTCTTTACCCAAGAGTCGCGTGTAGGTTCGTTGCAAACATGGATATCAGAGCCTCCATCAAGGATCCAGCAATTGTACAGCGAGTTATCCCTATTCTGGTCTGCTGACGTGCTAAAACTGGACTTATATGAAGTGGCGAAGTCGCCGTGAGCTTTTGTATTAACAGCTCCTTTTGGAATAGGTGCGTCAGAGTCGTACTCAAAGTTCCTTTTCAGGTGCTCTTTTGTCCTCGTTCGTTGTGGATTATTGAGAGACTCGTTGATCTTGACAAAGATGTCGTATTTTCCAGTCCAGGTTTGTGTCCTAATCTTCTTGTTGATGTAAAAACAGTCTCTGAACCAGTGCTTTCCTTCTCCACAGTAGCATTCGTACGGACAGGCTTGTGATGGTGTTGTAAGTGCTCTTCCTTTAAAGGATTGCTGTCGTGGCTCTTGCTGTTCTGTGGTTGAAAAAGAAGCGTGTGTAGACTTGAGTCCCTTGAGAGAGTCTTGCTTACGAACGTGGTTGCGGAATCGCTCAATTAGGTCGTATAATTCTGGTATTTTACCGCCGTCTAATTCTTTTTGTTCAATGTTGACTTCAAGTGCTGTAGCATATGAATCGTCGATAGCGCGGATTGCTTGAATAAAGTCCTTTTGAGCTCTGTCGCCACTCACTTCTGGAAGGTCAAGAGCCCTGGCTTCAGCATATACAGCTTCCCACTGGGACAGTATATCTTCAGGTTTCTGGCTTTTGTTCCACTGTTTGAGCTTGGCGTAGTCTCTAATAACTTCATTCTGTCTTGCTTCGTCGGTTGGTGCTAGCCTCTTTTTCAAAGCCCTCAAGATGTCGTAGGTAGACGTGAGGTTTTTGATAAGAACGATGTGTTTGATGTGTATAGTGCCTTCGATATGCTTGCGGACTTCGTGAATCAGGGCATCTCTTTTGTCGAGCTCCTTGATTTTGCTGTCATATCGTAAGATGTCGAAGCGTAGGTCTGCTCTTTCATCTGCTGTTAGATCAGCTCGATGAGTAGCGTTTGGGTTAATACTCTGTATCGTCGGCTCTTCCGGACGAACAGGCATGATTGGTTGGGTTGCAAGTGAAGGATCTAAAAGATTCCAAACACTGATTCCATTGCTGGTAGCAACGGATTTGACGCCAAATATCCACGGATCCCAGTCTTTAGGGTTTAAGAGGGTGATGGTTTTGGACGTCGACATGATGATGACCTCAAGACGGGAGTTCGAGAGGGTTCTTTGTTTATCGTGACTACTCCTTGAGCTGAGGCAAGTCGAATACAAACAAAGGTTGCAGAGAAGTGTAAGATGAATCAATTAATTGAAGGTAAAAAGTCAAATTTTGCAGTCAAAAAGTGGCTACCGGGCTCATAATTATTGGGTTGAAAGGGTATTGGGTACTGAAGGTCATGGAGAATTGATTGCATTGTAAAAGGTAGCTATCTAAGGTGTTTATATAAAGAGTGTAAGGTTTAGGCAGACATGAAGCATTTAGGCAGCAGAACTATAAGTGGATCAAATAAGGAAGTGGAGCAAAAGAGAAAGTAGACCCAGCACAACACTTATATATTAACTCTCTAGAGTATAGAGACCAAGTGTATATACGAAAGTTTTGTTTATAACCTAATACTTAAAAAGATATTCTAGTAGAGAGTTTTCTCTTAGTAAAACCTCTAGTAAATCTACTATATTTATAGTATAATAGACGTAGCTTATTTATTAAAATTCTAAATAGTACAAGTTACAGAAACTATCTTTCGTATCTCAAATATTTAGTTATAGGCTATATAGATTATTCTTTAATTTATTGTAATTTAGTAAAGTAGGGCGTTTTTAGTGTGTTTTCGGCGAAAACCTGGGACTGCGTCTTGAATTCTGACACCCCCTGGTGTTATGGAAATCGAGATAGGGGGTTAGCCGGTAAAGATAGGAATCTCGGCTAAGAATGGGAGCGTGCTATAACATTGATTTAAACTATCCCGAGAACAACTTTGGCTTAATAAGCAGTCCAGCTACGCCTTTCATTAGTGGTACTGTAGAAAGACTGAATTTACTAGCATAGTAATTGTCGGTATATAATTCTGGTGAATAGCACCTTGTACGAGAGCCTGGTAGACCTATATACTTTAGGTCATGTGAGTGGCTTGTTACTCACATACTTAAGTCTGTAGAGTACCACCTCTCTTTACCTTTACTCTTCATACACGAATGAATACAAAGAGAGATTATGTTTGTGTATCACCCTTTACGACAACCAGGTCGTACCGACAGTAATGTAGCAAGACTATTTACCAAATTAACATCTCCATTCTCCCCTCTCACGGCTATGACAACCTGCATTGGCGTAGGCAAAGTTAAGATCATCGCGTTAATCTCCTCTCGATCAACAGAGGCCTACTACTCAAGTGAGATCCAGTTCCACCCCTCGATCCTTAATGTGCTCCACAACCGCTCGCCAGAAGTCCCTAAAGACCGAGAAAACGCGATTGCAATAACGTGTAAGTAAAAGTGAGAGTACACATTGCACTTGATGCTTCCTCAGTCGCTCATTCATGAACCAGGAGCTCTGATTGCAGTCTAAATACAATGATACCCTCCCCATAGTACCTCTACCCCGGCGAATATGCGACGGAGACATCATATTCTGGCACAATCTCGTCGCCCGCCTTGCGTGTGATATGAAATGGCACTTCGACACTAAATTCCTAACACCCATTTCAAACCTCCTCAAGCTAGGTGTGTACATTCATCATACCTTCCACCACCCTCTCCACCAATATCTCTAAATCTCCGACTCAGCAGCCAAGCTCTCCCTTTCCGGTCGAGTTCTCGATCCTCATTGTGGAGATATCAAGCAGATCTCACAATAGATAATAATATAATCTTCCCCTCAACAGTTAGATACAGGCAGCACATTGGGGGAAAATACTATACGACTCGCCATGCAAGGGGGCATATTTCACAGCTTCTACTACAGCTGTAAGATTTCCTTCTTATCGCCTCATTCTCTAGGATAATATAGTACGTTATGCCACTTCATTTTTGCTTTCCTTGCCTACGTTCAGAGCTGATTCGTCCGCACTACCAGGATCTTTCCTTTTCCATTTAAGGAAAAGCTCGGTGTACGGTAATTGCTGCTATGTGACAGGATAGCACCTCTGGTAATTGAGTTCTTTGCAGGAAAGAAAAAAAAACTTGATTTGGCTATGCTGAGTAGGGTTGTTAAATTATTTCTGATTTATATAAATTATTTATAATTAGTAAATTAGGCAATTATCTGAAAACAAATTATTTTATAATTATATGCGTCACGTGACGTTTTACGTAATCTAGGAGCGGAACATCCTAATAGCCTGAAGTCCCTGAAGAAAGACTTATTAAACTCGAAAGAGTGCTTATATAAATAGAAGCAGAAGAAGACGACGACAAAGAGGATAGTAATATTAAACTTAACGACTCGAGCAAGGATAATATAGACGACAAAGATTAGCTTTATAGATAATTCTTTAGATTAAGTACTATTGTATTTACGTTTTCATAGTTTTTTTTAGTGAAATTAGCCTACTTATATACCCTCATTTGCCCTTGATTCACCCCCCCCTATATACTATATCTTCATTGCTAAGATCTAATATTAGAACTAAAATCATAAATTATTATAAATTACAGGAAAATAAATTATTTATAAATTATCTAAAATTAGATTTAACAACCCTAATGCTGAGTTGTTTTACGCTGTCCCACAGTGGAAAGGATTCGCCATTCGGACCGCTCGACTGAAATTAATGATGTCTGAATAAAGTGGTTTCCGGTATATCATGCTACTGTAGCAGATAAAATATGACCTGGGCTCATAACCGTCGTGTATAGAGTAGTAGTACTCGTACCTAGGAAGTATTCAGGTTGAGGGGAAATGTTCGGCCATGATTGGTTCATATGATTAAGACGTGACCCTATGTATTTCCAATAAGATAGTATTTAAATCTACCTTATCCCAGATCCACCACTCACATCACCTACCCCATACCACCACTAAAAAACACCCAACCACCCAGCTTCCGCAAACAAGCAATCCATCCATCTCCACAAAAAAGACCAGACAACAAGACCATCCATCAGCGAACCACCTTCCGTCCCCCCCATCTGATTCTAGCCTGGGAAAAAAACCCATACCACAAATACCTAAAACACTCCCATCCCATGACCAGACGTGTAAACATCAGAGTATTATAAACCACTGAAGTTTTCCCGTGGTAAGTCATATTGAGCCGGACTCGACCCTCTCCGCTCCTTTGCTAGGCTTTCGCCTTCTGAAGTAATGGAAAGACTATTTGATAGAGCGCACTGAACTATGGATCCACTTGAGATCACTTCAAAAAGAGGCTGTATTGCGGTGACGTTAGATCTAGGTTTACTCGAGTCGTCATCTACTAAAGAGGAGAGCTTACCATCGAGAAACCCTGTACTCAAGTAAGTATTGGTTAATGGAAGATGTGCAAAAATCCTCGCTTACATTAGGACTTTAGGCGAGACCGACCTGTGGATCAGTCTTCAGTCTCATTCAAGATTCACAACACCCTCATAGCAATTTGAGAAATTATACCTATTTTCAAGCACAATATTTCGACCCTAGAAGATGTCAGATTTATAAGTTTGCAAGTGTTTTTTGTATTGATTTCGTGATTCCTAGTCTAAATCCTCAAATTCCCACCCTTCAGCATTAGCAAAAGATCGCATGCCACAGAATACAAGCCAGTCCAATCCAAGGATGAGACCTTCCCATAACCTCTGAAATGGTATTCGCCCAGCATTGGGAGCCAAATATGAAAATGAAAGACATCCGAAACATTCATGTGCCAGCCCACCGAACATAGAGCCGTTTGCAGAAAGCTGATGGAGCTTCGCATGTGCACAAAAAAGGCGGTAGTCTATGAGTACATATTGAGAAACGTCCACTCCATCGTCCAAATAAAAAAGAGATGATGCATAGAGAGCCAACTAGCAAGTCGCAGCGCTGGAGCAAAAAACAGGATCGAGAACCGAAAGGAGGAACCAATAAAGTGCTACCAGGTACTGTAATCGGCGAAAAACAGACTTTTCCGAACCAAGCGCCGCAGCCAAATTGACAATACACGAAATGTGTAACAGAGAGGTCATAAATGGGTATTTTGGGGTATAGGTAAACCGAGAAGAGTGGGCAATTAAGCCTTCTCCTCGTATTTCTCGCCTTCCTTCGCCTCTCCACCCTCGGCCTCGTCACCCTTGTTGTTCTTTACGTACTCATCATAAACGTTAAGAGCCTCATCAACCTTTGCACGAAGAGCAGAGTCATCTTCGATACTAGACGGAAGTTAGCACGTCATATGTCAACAAGAGGAGAGTTTCATAGACTTACAGGTTGACCAACTCCTGGTTCTCCATTTCCAACAACATACCGGTGATCTTGCCAGCCAATTCCGGTTGTATGACGGAGATCTTTGGGAAAAGCGCCTCTCCAAGGATTTGCTTCTGTTGAGCTGGGCTGACAGTTGCGAGTTGTTGGGCCAGGGCGGATACACCAGCACCCTCAACACCAGGTTGAACCATACCTGGAACTTGAGGAGGCATGCCACGACCGGCTGGAGGGAAACCACCTGGATATTGTCCTGGACGAGCACCACCTTGTGGGCCACGTCCGGCCATAGCACCTTGTCTACCTTGAGGGAAACCTGTCATGCCTTGTTGACCAGCGCCTGGAATACCGACCATGTTTGGTGGCATACCTGGAATTTGCATTGGTCGAGCACCTGGTCCACCCCGACCACCAGCCTGGAGTGCAGCAGCAGCTTGAGCTTGTTGCATGGCAGCAGCAAATTGCGGGCTACCTTGTTGACCGTATTGTGCAGCACCTGGGAATTGGCCTGGCATGCCGTACATGTTGGGTGGCATCTGTGGAAGACCTGGGCCACCACGACCAGCCTGAGGCGGGAATCCACCAGCAAATTGACCTGGGCGTCCAGCTTGGGCACCAGGAATTTGCATACCGGCCTGAGGAGGGAATGGCATACCACGACCACCAGCCTGGGGGATAAATCCGGGTTGTTGGCCAGGTGGGTAGAACATAGGAGCCTGCATGTATTGCTGAGGCATACCTGCAGCGGCAGCGGCTTGTTGCATTCGAATTTGGTTACGAGCTTGAATGCTTGCCTCGAGTTGGCCCTTTCGGACGTCCTTTCGTTGAGCAAGTGCAACATACAAAGGCTTGCCGTTGACCATGGTTTGGTTCATATCAGCAATGGCCTTGGTAGCCTCATCAGGGTTGCTAAAGCAAACAAATCCGAAACCCTTGCTCTTGCCCAAAGTGCGCTTCTCAGGCTTGGCAGCCTCCTTCTTTTCCTCGCCCTTCTCCTCGGAGGACTCGGCATCAGTAGCTTCCTTCTTGTTCTCCTTGTTCTTTTCTTCCTCCTTCTTTTCGGCCTCGGCAGTCTCAGCAGCAGAGTCACGCATGACCTTAGCAGAGGTGATAGCACCGAAAGGAGTGAAGAGATCACGGAGCTTGTCATCATCAACGTCATCGTCAAGATTCTTGACATAGAGGTTGACACCTTGGTATTTGGATGCCTTCTCAATGCGTGCGGCTTCGTAGGACTTTCTCAGCTCCTCCTCACGCTCGTGCTTCTTTTGTGCGCGGCCAACATAGAGATCCTGACCCTTGAAATCCTTGCCGTTCAAGTCTTCAACTGCGGTTGCAGCATGCTCATGATTGATGAAGTTGACAAAACCGAAACCACGGCTCTTGCCAGACTCTTGCTCACGGGCAAGGGAGGCAGAAGTGACATCTCCAAATTTCTCAAAGAGGGCACGGAACTCCTCGTCGGTGACCTCGACGGGGATGTTCTTGACGTAGATGTTGGTGAAATTGGCCTTCATCTCCTCAAACTTGCTTTGTCGGTCCTTCTTTGGGATGTGATGACCAACGAAAACCTTCTTCTCATTCAACAACATACCATTGACGTGCTTGATAGCTTGGCTAGCCGCCTCGTCGGTCTCATAGTGGACGAATCCATAACCCTTGGAAGCACCAGACTCATCTTGAGCAACCTTGCAACTCAATATGTTTCCAAAAGCAGCAAATGTGTCGTGAAGAGCCTTGTTGTCAATGGCAGTGTCCAAGTTCTTAATGAAAACGTTGCCTTGGCCAGTCTTTCGGAGAGCAGGATCACGCTGAGACCACATGATACGGCAAGGACGTCCCTTGATCAAGGTGTAATTGAGTTCCTCCAACGCCTTCTCACCATCAGAGGTAGTGTTGTAGTTGACATAAGCATATCCAAGGGAACGACGAGTAACGGCGTCACGGCAGACACGGATGGAGGCCACGGAGCCAATTTGGGAGAAAAGCTCGAAGAGCATGGCCTCGGTGACGGAAGGGTCGAGCTCTCCAACGTAAAGAGAAGCAGAAGCTTGTGGGTGAGGGGCAGCAGAGCTTGGGGTAGGGCCAGCCGTATCAGCATCCTCAGCGGCAGTGTTGGCGACATCGGTGTTGAGGGCAGGAGCGCCGTTGGCATCACCTCCATTCAAGGACGTGTTGTTCAAATCGGCAGCGAGCTGATCGACAGCTGGGGTAGCAGTAGCGGCAGACATTTTGCGAGCAAATGCGATGATGCTAACGATATGTCAGTAGTTGCTTCGTGGAAGTGATCCTGGATTGTGGTGTGGTGTTGTGTGGTATGGTGTAGTAGGCCACCTCTGGGAAATTGGTCTCGCGACCGCCCAGACAAAGAAGTGAGAGCGACGTACCTATTACGTGGAGATGTGGAAGAAAGAAGGTCGACGTCCGACAGATGTTGCTGTGGAGGACGGAAGGGGATGAGATGCGAGTATCGAGATACTGCGGGGTATGGAGGGAGGGTCGTAAGGGTCGTAAGGTAGAGGCGAGGTGGTGGGATAGGCGTAGGATGATCTCGAGGTCAATCGAGAACGTTGAGGTTTTTATTGGGTTTTCAAGTTTTTTTGGTTCTCTGGGAGAGGCTTTTCTGAAAGAAAGGGGGGGCGAGAAGAACGAAAAAAGCACGAAGAATCGTACTTGGTCCGCAGTCAGTGGTTGTGATGGGGTGGTGTTGGATGGGGAAAGGAAAGTTCGAAAGGCTTGCGACAAAGCAATCCGCCTTTTAGAAATTTTGTGGCTCGTCCTAAAGAGGGAAGGCGCGGGTCAGAGCAAGGCTGGGGCTACGCTACGGGTACAGCTACGTGTGCCTTAGGGCTCAAGGCAAGGTGTCCACGCTTACTCCCACCATGAATTCACTCGCTCGCACTCACAACAGCTGCAGGCCAGTACTCAGATAACTACCCATACCTACCTACCTACCTACCTACCTACCTAGGTATTAGCACAAGACTACATGTAGATTAGCATAGGTAATGATGTGAATAATAGATGAATTTTTGAGGTCATTCAAAGAGTTTTAATTCACGTCAGAAAATAGCAAGTAACTAAGACAGGTAGGCAGGCACCTAGGTAGGTAGGTAGGTAGGTAACCACCAGTAGTCTAGTAGGCAGAAAAATATCATCAGAGTACACTTGAGAGTACACCAAGTGCCGTCCTCATTGGTATTGGTATCGGTACCTACGAATACCCTGCTGTGCCCAGCACCCCTAGGTAAATTTACGAGCAGAGTCGGATTAGATAAGCAGGCAGTTGCTCAAGTACCTCCACTAGCAGACTACCTACCTAGGGCTAGGCTCGCTAGGTACTCAAAGTAGCATGGCGGGGCAAATGACGCCGCTTTACCCGCTTTGCCCACCCAGAAGGCTCCGATAACCTCCCGAGCCTCTCCCGCCTCTAGATACAACATGTGTAATCCACCAGGCTGCGCATCCGTACGTATCCTACACCACAAACCCCTTTGACGCCCAAACCTGTACGGTACATCAAACCGATCTTGCTCTTCACTTTTACACTCTACCTTCTTTCAAACCGACAGATCGGTCTCAACATCCCCAGCATGTTTCTAAAAATCTAAGCACCAACTGCGATAACTGGTTGCGATAGGAGGTGGAAGTTCAAAGTTGGCGGGGAAGGCTCCCATCCGATATCCCATATTAAAGACATTTGCATTGAGAACCCTTTCTCAAGATGTTTTCAACCTTCAATGGCACCTCTCGCCGGCCCCGCCAGGTCAATCTTTCCGGCCAAAATACAAATCCATTTGCAGCAATGTCGGGTACTCAAAGTACCGTGGCGAACGCTCAACAGGAGAGGCTGCTGCGTCAACAAGAACGCGATCGATTAAACGCCTCGAAGCGGATACAGAGAACATGGCGAGGCCATCGGGTACGGACTCAGTTGGCAGATTCGAGAAGGAGAATATGGGATCAGAGAAAGCAGAATCTACAAAGCCCCTCAGACTCTGGCGCTCTCTTAGTGGAACAAGCGAAGCTTGTGGTCGCATTTTTCAATCCTCGGAGGCCGGACGACATCGAAAGAATGGTAATTTTGGGCCAAATGATATACTCTACTGGTTATGAGGCTTTCTTGAATTTCCAAGGAGTGAACCCCATACTCAAGAAATTGGCATGTGTTACTCTCCACGCTCTTCAAAGGTAGGTGACATCTCGAACGACCAAAGAGAGTATACTAACAGTTTGAATAGCTTACTACCACAATACCACACCACTTTATTAAAATTTCTAGTCACCATAATTGACCGAGCTCCCCAGTGTTTCCCGCCTATAAGCAAGTCCTACTACACCTATCTTTCCGAGCTTTGCCTCAAATCGACGGCAATTAGGAAGGACAAGGAACTGATGCTGGCCTCCATAAGAGCCCCATTAGTACAGCATGTAGATTCAGATCGAGGTAAGATTCCACCCTTCTCTGTGATCTTATTCACATCTGCTTGTTGCTATGCCGTACTAACTTTGATTTCAGCCGAGGAAGTGCTTGCCGCGCATTCAGCCTTTGCTTTGAATTTTTTGACTACCCCAAATCTCGCAACAATACTGGGCGATTTAGGCAGACTCACGTCTGTGACAGACGTTGGTGTGGTGTCTGAAGCTCTAGTGCGAGAGTTTGCCAATTCCTCATTTGAAATTCAGCCCGAGGCTAGACTCTGGCTTCTCGCTCATCTCATATGTCTGCATAGGTTGCAACAGCGAGATGGCCAAGAACCAAACTTCCTAAGGTCTTTGTCAATTCAATTATCATCTTCAGCAAGCGATATTATAGGTCGGCTTGATGGTGCGGACACAGAGATAATGCAGGAATCCAGCTCCGAGGATGCTGACCGGGAAGTGATTCCACCTCTACCGGACTTCATAAGAGATGAACTTTTATCATTGGTCAATCAAACCAGTATCACTGGATTGCTAGCTAAATTCAATGTCGACTATGTGAAGGCTTCTGCAGCGAGTGAGGAAGATGCAAGTGTCCTTGCCAGTTTTGCACTCACTCTTCTGAGGATATTCCCACGTCGCGGTGATGAAATACGAATGTGGTTATATCTCGGCTCTATCTCAACCTCGTCAGGTAATGAATTGCCTGCTTTGAAGTTCTTTTGGCAGGCTATGAGCAAAACAAATACTTTTGCTACAATAAAAGCGGACTCACAGGCTGCTTTATCGATCCTTCGCCCTCAGATGAAGCCATCTTCGAATTCTTCGACGCCCCTTGATGCGATCGCCGATCGAGAATGGCGCACGATCCTATTATTTCTTGAGCTCTACACATTTGTCCTTAGATTTACCGATGACGAAGAATTCTTGACCGGAAGCGAATCGGACCTTCGGCAGGCAGATTCCCATACCTCTCGGATGCGTGCCAGTGCTCTCCCCCTTGAGGATGTCATGCGTCTCACCATTTTCCTGAAAAATTTGGCATTTACAACATGTTATAACGCAGGAGAGTTATCCAACGCTGTCCAGCAGGGGTTTGAAGGTGGGATTGGAGCATACTTTGGTACTTCAAGTACAAGTTATTTTCATGATAAGGGAACAGAAGAAGTCACCAAACGTATTGAAAATCGGCCATTCGCTGGCATCGCTGGTATGACTTTTGATTATGTGAGAACAATTGTGACTGGCGTGATGCGCATGCTTTACGAACGAGACTCGAGACGGCGCTTTCTACCAAAAGGGCACTGGCTCATGACATCGCGGTTTGACATGCAAGGCTTTATTACGTCTGTTGTTTTGGAAGAAGAAAGACAACATGAGGTCGGCGAAGATGGTGAAGAAGATGATGATGATAGTGGATTCAGACCGTCGCAGGAGGGTAGGAGTGAAATGGGTCTTGTTAGCATGGGAAGACCACGTCAAGTGATGGCAATCGAAATTCGGAAAGACCAACAACGAAAGGCTCTCCAAAAGAAGGCACTTGCAGCTATCGGTCCTAGACTAATGGTCCTAAAGAATATGCCTTTCGTCATTCCTTTCGAAACCCGTGTTCAGATATTCCGCGAGTTTGTTCTCCTCGATAAGACACGGAGAAGAAATGGTACCGTTGATCCCGATATATGGCGTATGTCTATGCTTCAGCAATCCCATATGGCCTCCAGACCTGCGAGAGCTTTTCCAAACGAGTTGGGAAGACACCATGCCAAGATCCGCAGAGACGATGTATTTGAGGATGCATACGCGCAATTTTATGAGCTTGGCGAGGGTCTGAAGGAGCCTATACAAATTACCTTTGTGGACCAATTTGATACCGTTGAGGCGGGAATCGACGGAGGTGGAGTGACCAAAGAGTTCTTGACCAGCGTCACAAACGAGGCTTTTCGAGGAGAGGGAGGGCCAAAGTGGTTTATCTCGAATGACCAAAATCTCCTATACCCGAACCCTTCGGCGGTTGATGAACGTCGTGAATGGCTGAGAAAAATAGGGCTCACTGAAGGCTCACTTGAATGGCGGGAAAATATAACAGAGGTGCTGAGACGTTACGAATTTCTCGGCCGAGTCGTTGGGAAATGCCTTTATGAAGGTATCCTCATCGACATTGGATTTGCCGGATTTTTTCTGCTGAAATGGGCTGCCGCTGGTTCAGAGTCAAATTATCGCGCCAACATTAATGACCTGCGCGATCTTGATGAAAGCTTGTATCAAGGCCTCCTAAAGCTGAAGAACTATCCAGGCAATGTTGAAGATTTTTCTCTCGATTTCACAATTACAGACACCATATCTCCACCAGGAGAGCCCACAGAAACCATTACAAGAGATTTAATGCGTGATGGTTCCAACGCTCCTGTCACCAATGAAAACAAGACACTTTATATTTCATGCGTTGCTCGTCATCGTCTTCAAAACCAACCCTACCAACAAACGCAAGCTTTTCTGAAAGGTCTCGGTGAAATTATCAAACCATATTGGCTTTCCATGTTCAACCAATCCGAACTACAAACCCTTGTCGGTGGTGACTCGTCCGAAATCGATGTCGAAGACTTGCGCGCGAATACACATTATGGAGGGGTTTACCAGATTGGAGATGATGGCCTTGAGCACACTACCGTTGCAATGTTCTGGCAGGTTATGAAGAATTTCGACGACGGGGACCGACGTAAGGTGCTAAAGTACGTTACTTCGACGCCGAGAGCTCCCCTATTGGGATTCTCCCAAATGAATCCGAAATTTAGTATACGGGATGCTGGGACCGACGAGACGAGGTTGCCTAGTACCAGTACGTGCGTAAACTTGCTAAAGCTGCCGATGTATACCACGATTGGCGTTCTGAAGCAGAAGTTGCTCTATGCCGTTAATTCTGGGGCTGGCTTCGATCTTAGTTAGGACTGATGATACATTATGGGCGACAAGTTGGATTGAGTGCAGCGGTCAGAAATCATGGAGGGTAATTGCGGTGCATTTGGTTTCTATTATGAAGAGGATCAACAGGAGTTTTGAAGTGCGTACTTGAGGCGGATCTTGTCAAATGGCATGATAACACTTCCACAATCACATCATAGAGGAGAGATATGGGTCCGTGTAGATTAATATGATGCATGATGAATAATGACCTGGAGTTGAGTTGCGTTGCTAAAAGAATACTAGAACTTTAAATGACTTAAATACCACCTAGTTAATTGGTGACGAAAGAACTACGGTACCACTCCGCTGGTTTTCTATTATGACTACTTGGAAAGTCATGTCAGCTTTCAGCATTCATCGGTAAGTAAGTCTCCCTAAGCTCCTATAGCGCGCCTAGGCATTGTTCTGGCTAATTTGACTATGAGAGAGTAGGTAAAGAGAGGTGAACGGTTAAGGTCGCTACGTCCTTGTTAATTACAATTATAACTCTATCTGTATCAGATAATCTAACTAGGTAGCTTGGAATGCTAAATTATAGGTTTACACTTTTTCTATAACAATTTACTATTGGTTTCACTTACTTATTCAAGTGGGTAATATAAAAGACCTATATTACTAAGGTCATTACTAAGGTAATAACTAAGTCTCGAGGTTATATACTAAAGCAAGTATAGCTAGCTAAGTCCCTACGTACTTATAGAGATGCTATAGTACGCTAGTGGGGCACGCTAGTCCCGAAAGAGTAGCTACTCTCGTAGCTAGCTAATAATTATTCACTATTATAAACCGATATTTACTTATATAGTAGTAGTTACATAGGCTATATATCTCTTTAGTTACTAGCTACGCTATTTAAGCCTATATACCCTAGTATAGCTAGAATAACTACCCAAGTAGTTATCAAGTAGTTAAAATAGCTATTCTACTCTACTTAAAGGAACTACCTACTCTTACTCCTACCTTACTTACTTTAAGTAGCTTTAGTATCAATTGAGTAGTAGAGTATTTTGTTGGAACGCTATATGTGGTGGTAGAATGTGGCGGTGGAATATCGTAGTAGTATGGCTTGTTTTACTTTCATCAGATTTATATGGATAACACAAAGAAAAAAAGTCTGAGTGGTGTATAAGTGGTAGTTTTGTCATTATTAATTAGTTAGGTGGTATCCTAGCTTTCTTCAATGAAAAGAATAAAGAAATTACAAGCTGTATTCGTTTCTGACGCTCTATATAGATTCTAAACGGTCATGGTGACATCTTGATCACCAGTAGGTTGAGCCATTTCGGCCTCTCTTCTTGTTTGAAACTTCGAAGACTTAGGCCCATATTTCGTATCATGGTCAATGGATTTCCACATGATATATGTGCTTGGAATTTTTTAGTATTTGCTTTACATAGTGATCAATCAGAGTTTGACGTACCTGGCGAAAGTACCTACCACGCCTACCCATCCGATGACCGCCGAGGCAACACAATACGCGTTTCTGCGATAAATTGGATTGGGGGGTCCATTTGCGATGAAAAACAAAAGTGCTTGTACTCCTGGAACTCCGGTGATGTACGCACGTCTTGTTGCTACTATGACCTAATAGGGGAAGGTCAGCACTAGACCTCAAGCTGAGGGCCATGACGAGACAAACCGTTACGGCAATGAGGTCAGCGAGGGCCATGAATGACACCACCACAGAGGAAATCTTCCAAGCGAGTCGAACACGTGGAGTTTCTTTTCGTTCGGGCCAGAAAAGATCGAAGAAGAAACCGGATCCGAAGATGGTTGCTACTGCGATGCCGACGAAGATGTTATAGGAGAACACGCCCACGATGTCGTTGTTGTGTACCATTGCTCTTCCTCGGCTTCGTTCTGAGATGCCGTCTTGCTGATCGACATAATCTGGAGAAGAGATGTCAGATATCTGAAATGAGAATGATATGGTTTGTGGGATTCTATTTACCGGATAATGCTGCGGTACCCACTGACTCAGAAACGACCATGAAAATCATGGCGATTTGGTAAACTATCATCTTCGTCCTTCGAAGGTGATATGCAGGCGTAAACATATTAGAGCTCTTGAATTTCGACCATTGGATCTCCTTGAGGTCCAGACCCCAGATTACCGCCATTGTAAAGATGGGATGATTAGAGATGATTTACTATTGCTATCGCGGATCGGAGACCGAAAGGAAAGGCGAGTAGAACTTGTTATATGTAATTCAAAAAAGGCGCAGCGATACACGGTACCTGATTAAACAGTGCTGAAGGATAGACTGTTTTGGGTAGCCGAACTTTAAATACGCCTGAGATGTGGTTGGGTATGCGAACATGTCGCCACATACCTAACCTCTAGCACGTGGCTTGCGGCATGGCTTGTGACTGTGCAAATTTCTGGGTCAAAAACGCCGATTCAACCGGAGATGTCGGACCATCGTGCTCTGGTGCAACAATTGCCGATTTGTGTGCATTGGCGTTTCGCGTCAGATGGAGGATTATAAATACAGTCCCCTTACGGAGACATGCCAATTTTCTCGCTTAGCGGGGTCATGCCATTGATTGAGGGGAACGAGGGGAATAAGGTTCACAATGTTCGCCTCGTCTACAAGGGGATTCTTAGCAATCCAGTACGGTAAACAAACGCCGAAAACGATACTCGACTCATCTGGCTAGATATTTCTATACCGGCTGATTAGAGTATTCCGACATTACTCATTCGTTACAACGTTTTATTGCCTATCTCAAGTTCAATTTTGAGATGACCTTACGAGTACCGAGAGGTCGACCACTGCGATGTGGAACAAGCTGATACTGTATATAAAAAGTTAGTTCGATATATATCCTGGTGTCTGATTGGGGTTTCCTTTAAATTGAGAAGCGCCTCGAAGGGCCGTGTGCCTGACTAAAACACCCTACTACGAGTACTTTATCTGAAAAGTACACCTTTCCCGGAACAAGCTTGAAGGTACAGTACTGTACTACGCAGAATAATGAAGTTCACGATTGACCTCTAACTAGGGGGGAAAAGGGGGGGAGTGATATCATGGAGATTATCGTTCTTTAGCTCTATTTATGGAAGACTAACTTATAAGACATCTCAATTTGACTTCGTAACCCTTCAGAAAAGAGTTGACTAGCTGAGCCAGAATCTGGACAAGTAGCTTAAGTCGACAACGGCGGACTTGTAGAGCAACACAAATGCAGCAAAAACTTGCTCTGATCCTCGGATAGAAATGTTCCTCTCTTGCGAATTTCTAACAATAGTGAATTGATCACGGCTTAACTTATGCCCAGGTGACCAGGTCTAATTATTAGGTCACAGGATGACCTTTAGAGAGAGAAACTAGACTGAAAATTTCTCGATCTTCATGGCGGACTGAGGATTGACCCAGGTTTGTCGACTTACCAGATGTCGATAATTCTTTGTGGATTTCATAACTTCATAAGCAGATTTGGGATCTGAATTCTGGAGTGGTTTGATATGGAGATGCGGGTTTTTGGAGTTTGGATTGCATGTGACTGAAGCGAGTTGTATTCCTGCAAGTTCAGCAACTTTACACATTTCAACATAGCAAAAACTTCCCAACTTTGTGATCAAATACTATCAGCTCCCAAGCTTTCAAGAGAGCAACAGCTTGAATCCTCGTGGGCATCGGATCATGTATAATCCGTGTTGTTGCCTGAGGCCACGAGTGCCTTCCTCTACTTGAAAATCTGCCTCGTCCGAATTCCTCTTCCATGACCTTCTCAATATTTCTTCGAGCCTCACCACCTCGGCCAACTAGCACCCACCACACTTTCTCAAAGTCTTTGAGACCTTCAACGCCTTCATGACCACACGATAGTCTCTGCAGAGAAGACGGTACGTACAACAATCCCTTCTCTCCCGCGCTTAATTGTTCCTGCGCTCCATTCTTCACCATTCGTGGCTTGCCATTCCAAGCTGGAAATGCCCAATTACACGCGCGGTGAAGAGAATGGCCGCCCTCCTTTGATATGATGATAGATAAAGCTGGCACCAGTCATATGGACAGACTTTGTACTCAAGTCCTTGCTGAAATTGCTATACCTTCGGGTTTCTTCTGATCTTCAAATCTACCCCTCACCGAGTTTTCAGCTTTTCATTTGGTCTTTGCTGACGACCTTTTCCAGTTGAGTCCCACTTCTTCTTCGACGCCAACTTCGACTTCAGTTACTCAATTACTTTTCGCCCATCATGGTTCTCCACAATCCAAACAATTGGCACTGGGTCAATAAGGACGCGTCAGGCTGGACCAAGTCATGGCTGGAAGAGAATGTCAAAGAGATCAAGGCTGAGGAGAATGGTGTCACCGCTCAATTGGACAAGTTGGTTAGCATGGATGGAGACGTCGATGTCAACCAGCGTAAGGGCAAGGTGATCACTATCTTCGATGTCAAGCTGGTTCTCGAGTACTCTGGTAAGCCACTCTGCCTTGTCCATCTGTCAAGAATCTTTCTGACCTCTCTGCGTAGGCAAAACCAAAGACGACGAGGATGTCAGTGGCACCATCACCGTTCCCGAGGTAGCTCATGACACAGAAGAAAACGAGTATGTTGTATGTCTTGTCGTCCCCAATGGGCGCTTACCATGGCCCGACTAACCATCATCAGTTTGACATAGATATCTACTCAGATGCCAACTCGAAGGCTCCAGTCAAAGACCTCGTTCGCGCAAAGATTCTCCCGCAATTGCGAAAGCAATTTGCAAAGCTTGGCCCAGCGTTGATTGCTGAACACGGCAAGGATATCCAACACGCACCTGGCTCCGGCCCTACCAGTGGTGTCTCAACTCCCAAGTTGCACACCCCTTCCGCTCCTACCACCTCTACGCAGTCGACAATTCAAACTGCAAGTAACAAAGTTACATCGGTAAACACCACAACGGTTACTGATACTGAGGAATTCCGTGCTCCGGCAACAGAATTATATCAAACCTTCACTGATCCCCAGCGTATTGCTGCCTTCACTCGTGCTGCTCCAAAACTTTTTGAGGGTGCTAAGAAAGGTGGCAAGTATGAACTCTTCGGTGGCAATGTTTCAGGGGAATATCTCGACCTCATTGAGCCAACCAAGATTGTTCAGAGCTGGCGGTTGGACCAGTGGCCAAAGGGACACTTCTCCAGACTTGAGATCAATTTTGATCAGAATGATGTAGATAACGTCACCGTCATGAGAGTCAGCTGGAGTGGAGTTCCAATTGGACAAGAGGAAGTGACCAAGAGAAACTGGAAGGAGTATTACGTTAGGAGCATCAAGCAGACTTTTGGGTAAGTTTTCCTCTGAAAATTATCTTTTGATGACCAAAACTAATAAAAGCTTCAGCTTCGGTACAATCCTGTGATGAATTATACGAAGCTATTTACAGACGACATACATGAAACAAACACGAATTGAAATGCAATGCAATGGTAGTTAAAAGATGCTCTGCTTGATATTGGTGTTACTTAAGTTTAGGTGCGCCTTAGAAATCTTCAATGAAAACTTGATGCCACGATATCTCTACTAAATGAATGATGTCTTTTGTGGTCATCTTGTGTAATCGCGGTTTAAGCACTCTCTTGACACTAGTCACCAGTCCTATATCACAATTGTTTGGGAGGCTGGTACACAAGATACCAAGTCAGCCACGTATTCTTTACGCAAATTTACAAGACCATAACTTTCTCTCACTTACAAAAGAGGAACCGCATGCCCTATATGAGTTCTTCTAGGCATCCGAATGAGATTAACGCCTCATAGCGCCTTCCAAAGCCAAATCCATGCAGCCATGGGCCTTCCAGAGATCTATGGGCTCCTCAAAGTCCCAATGAAAATGTGATCACAGGCACTAATTCAGTCTTCATTTCCGCTGCCAAGGACAACTTTGTGTTTCTGTGCCTAGGCGACCTTCCGTTCTTTGTCATTGCTGGTACTCTAGTTGTAATAATAACTAACGGTCCTCCGATACTGTAACTTGTACCATTGTATTTTCATTTGGGACAGATGCTACGAATTTGCCAGCTGAACGCTGTTACGCTTTAGCTTTTGGTGAGTAGTGCTTCCGTGGGTGATGGTTACGTTCAGGATTAGTTTGAGATCAGGAGTTGAGTGTACTGTGATATATGGGTTTCTTTGGTATCTACCTGCGAGGACTAGGAAGGAAGCCCTCTTACAAAGATATCAGCCTTTAATCAAGTGAATCCTTTACTTCTTATGCGTCTCTGCCATATACCTCTCCGTAGCTCGTAGGTACCTATAGACATCAAAGTGGGCCCACCACGTGATCACCAGCCAATCAGACCCGAAGTTCCCTCTCGTTGCAGTATCTGACCCCAGATTACAGAAAACCGAGCACCTATTAGGAGAAGTGTAGTCGAAGCTCCGGTGGCGCGATGGTAACATCAGTGACTAAGGAGCCTAGTAGGAACCCCAAATAAGTTATCCCAGATTGCCTCAAGCCCTCGAACCTCCTTAGTCTCAATGGGGGAGAGATGTGTAAGGGTGCGATAGCGACAAGGTCAACTGTATGCGTAAGAACTAAATTGTCTACAAAGAGTGGAAGTGATCGTAAGATCTGAGGCTATTTACAGTTCCAAGGGCACGGGCCACATCGCTTCCTCCACGTCTGTACCCTCACAAGATGCAAGTGGCCACGGGGGGACAGCGCGATTGCTACCTATCTTCTGATAGGCGATTTTCTTGTGACAGCGCCTGAGTCTGTCCGGCACGAAAAGACGAGTTCTTTTTTGGACTTTTTTGACCGCTGCATTGTACTTTTATATATAAGTCCTCACTTCTTTGATTAGCTTGCCCTAGACGAATGTAGGTAAGTGGTAGAGAGGAGATGAGTGAGATGGGTCTTCTAGGATTGAGTGGATGTTAAATAAGCCTTTTACACCATGTAATATGTGTCTAGAGAAAACTATAGGAGGAAAACTAAGTTTTTCCTATTTTGTGTACCTATGAAACATAAGAGTGAAGAGAGGCGCAAGACTCCAAATAAGTTCATGGAGTGAGTTTAATCTACGTAGTACTTATACAACTTCGTGCGAAATGAATGAAATTATGGGTTATGTTAGTTCCTTAACTCTTTGCTAGTTTGAGTGCTTCTAGGGGGTTAGTTTCTTTAAGCGAGATCCGTTCTTGTGGCAATGGCAAAGGCAGAATTGCGGGTAACAAAAATAGCGACAGTAGGTATAGTACTCTGGATTTTTTTTGACCAGCGTGAGAACAAATTAATCACTTAATCAATTAGTAATCAACTAAATCATGAATGAATTGATTTGAATTAGATTAGGACTTTCGGGTGATTAAATAGGTTAAGAGGCGTTTACTTAATTAAACTAATTAAAATAATAGTATATATTTTAAAGTACTACTAATATACTTAGAGAACGTGTAGAGACGCTAGTAAAGAAGAAAAACATAAATGCTTTCTTTTACTTTTCTTATCTAAGAATGTTCCTATAAGTTAGACTAGAAATGTAAACAAATTATAACATAGTACATTCTTTAGTATAGAGCTGGCTGAAACTCATTCCTACTCTATAGGAACGTTCCTAGTTAAGACAAGTGCAAGAATTATATCGTATATGCGATGTAGGGGCTCTCGCTTAGGTCGCACGTGGTACGCCGAGCACCCTCCGAGCTCTCGGTCCGCCGGTCCGAGGCTTCGGCCCGTACAAAGCGATTTAATTAGATTATATAGTTAATCGAGTGATTAAATAAGATTAGGAGGTCCAGTTGATTAGATTAACTTAGATTAAGACCTCTTTAGTTAATCTATTCTAATCATTTTTTACGCTGTTTTTGACTGGTGTGATTTTCATTATATTTTGAAGATTTTATTAAAAGTTTCTTTTAAGAAGTTGAGTTGTTTGAACAGAAAATCCTAAAACCATCGAAGTGGAGGTACCACTCGAAAAATGTATTCATAAGGAATTTGGTACAGTCCGCTGCAAGGTAGGTGAAGACCACCCCTTGTGTTGCCAATAAAAACATGTACGGATTCTGACAGTGGATACACCTCACCAACAGGGTCAGAAAATTTGAGGACAGCCCAGCGTTGGTGGCGCTGATGAATTTCTGGGAAAATGGCAAAGGGGGTCGGCTGCTGAGCCCATGAGAAGTGCAAATTTGGTGCAATAAGCCGATCTCTTACTACCTTAGCGCTTCGACATCAAATACAATAACGAAGTCGAGGCGAAAAGTCGTATGATTCCCAAGGGGGTGCCATTTTTTGCCCCTCTTCCAACGAGGATCTTAGGTATCTGCTGCGGCTTTGTTTGGAACTTTGGAAGCGCAGCTAGATATATCGAAGCATAGAAACTATAGTCTTGCGGATAGAATGCGCGGTTTTGGACGCTTGAATCATTCGTATGCCGCTTTCATCTCATGACTTGTACACCTTTAGGTGCACTTATATACAACAGATTTTCACCGAAGCAGGCACACCCCAACTCGATTCTCAACTGCTGCTTCTCCGAGTTTACTCAGTTGACTTATTCGCATTTTTAATGATAAAACAATCAGGCATTTGGTGGGGTTTTGGTTGGTGTTTATATCAAGGACAGAGAAGGCACTGTCAGAATAAGCTCTAAATAACCGAATAAAGAGAGAAGCCAGCTAACAGGGGAGTATGGAGGCTCTGAAGCACGGTTCTCCTGGACAGCTGGAAATGTTCGGGATAGGACTAGCGCCTTCCATGGAATATGCTAGCGCAAGGCAGGGGAGTTTCATACCCATATAGGTTTAGTATTGATCGCAGAAAGTAGTTATCAAACCCAAATTTAACAGGTCACCTCGCTGATAATACTCTCATAGTGAGAAATATACGTGTGTAGTAAACCAATTCCTTGTTAAATTTCCTTTTCAGATAATCACAGGCAATATTACAGTAGTCCAAGTCTTTTAACACATTCTAAAACTTTCGATTAATTATAGAAAATCATAGAAGTATTTATCAAAAACAAGTTAAGAATTTACAAAAAAGCTACGCGAATACTAGTAAATGTTCACTCCTGCTTTTCGACCCACTGTGAGACTTCCTGTAATGCATGATACTGCGGCACGGATAAATGGATAAATACAAAAGTGCCATTCTCGCGGTATGACCTGCATACCTGCCCTGAATCACAAGTTCATACGTCGAGCAACTAGAGGATATGGCAGATTTTTGTTTCGGGGTTGGAGAAAGTACATATTTGTTATTTCTATGATGAGCAGAACGCCAGTTGAGACGAGTTAAGGCGTCTACATCTCCTGGAGATCGACGATAGCCTTTTGAGGCGCTTTTCACGAGCTAGAAAAATGGTCTAAGAGGACTGGCAATCACAAGTAGTTGGTAGTTGGGAAACGGCAGTTGGAAATTGGAAGTTGGAAAAGACGGGAGGGGTAGGGTTGGTGTTGGATGTTGAGGGTGGGGGTTGTTGGTTCGAAGTTGGTTGACGTTTTATCCCCAATGGTTTAGATTGGGAGGCAGGAAATATCGAGCTTCTCATTTAGGAGAGTCGTGGGCCACGGATGGCTTCAGGGCCAATCAATTTTTCAGTCCACAGGGTCAACTGGCTTAGCCAACAGGCGGTCTCTAGTTTTCCTGAATTTGCTTAGGAGTTTTCAAGTGGCTGATAACGATTCGTGGAATCTGGCGTGTGTGTTGGCATTCGAAGAGTCTAACAAACAATCATACCATGAGGCTACTCCTTATAATAATAGCACGATCTCGCCAGTATTTTGTATTTTGGCTGTTTTTCTGAAAGTGAAAGTGACAGACACCCACCACGTGCTTTTGGTCGGATTTTCCTCATTATGGTTTCCCTACCCACCTCGACCGGCCCAGCAGGGACTTATTTCGTTTCGATATTTATGTCATTTATTGCTACTCTAGCAGTGGGCTTGCGATTCAAGTTCAGACGTGTTCGGAAAATGAAACTTAGTGGAGACGATTGGACCATTCTTTGCGCCCTGGTAAGGAAATTCGGCGCTGAGTAGTCAATACAGGTGTGCTCACCAATGATTGGATTTTAACGTTGGCAAAAGCGATAATGGTGATAGTTGGTAAGGTTATTGATTTCTCCAGATGCTGGATTTCGTTTTAATACAATTCAGGCACAGCGCAACATTATTTTGGCTACCACACTTCAATCGATCACGCGACTGGCAAGATTATTCGAACTGGAAAAGAGATCAGCCAGGTCAAGGTATGTGAACACTCTGTGGCTCTCTTCAAGGTTCTTTTTGCTGATCAAACACACGAACAGTCCAACCTCTGGGGGCGTTTACTCCTCGCTATCGCCCTAGGATTCATCAAAGTGAGCGTTTTACTATTCTATCGACGAGTATTCCAAGTCAAGCCATGGTTCAACACAGTATCCAAAATCATCGCAGTGGTTGTAATACTGTGGTCGGTCACTTTCTCGATTTCGGGACTGGCCCATTGCGGCACGCACTTCTCGGCTTGGTGGAACGGCAATCTAGTCAAATACTGCAATAATACCGCAGTGGAGAATGTCTGGTTTGGGGTTACAGATGTAGTGCTCGATTTGATTATTCTAGCTATGCCAATCCCCATGATCTGGAAACTTCAGCACATAACAAACAGACAAAAGATTGGACAGTCGGTTGTGTTTGCACTTGGGCTACTGTAAGACACCTTATCCTTGGGAAAGGAAATACGAGCAAAAATACTGATGAGAACAGATCAACTGCTGCTGCCATGGTAAGGCTTGTAATTACTGGATTAATAGCCCTTAGTCAGTCTCCCACCCTCCGAAATGCAGCAGGTATCATGCCAACTCAAGCTAACTGTCTTAGATACAATACCTGGTGCTCGCGATCTCTTGGGTGTTTAATCTTTATTTTCAATAAGAAAGCTTATATGCTAATGAGAAGTATAGCTCTTAATACAACCAATGCAATTTGGCAAATAGTGGAATTGGGAGCCGCGGTCACAGGAGCTTGTCTCCCTACTCTCCGTCCACTTCTTCATGGTTACTCACCAGAGAGTGTAGTTGGAAGTATACGATCTACCCTTTCAATTAACTCCGAGGCACGATCTATCAGACGAAAGGGCTCAGACGATGAAATAGGAGACCTTCATCCGCTTGACAAGACACGGACTGCAGGTGCCCCTACCGATAACGAGCGAGTATAGGTATACTCTTCAGGTGTTTATTATTGCATAGCTGAAAGTACGGGAACTTTCAAAATTCCAATTGCCAAAAAGATACTAGTGTTCGTAGGGGATAATAAGGATATAAAGGCATGGCTTGTAAATAAGCCTTTTCTTGCAGGATACGGTTTCTTTTCTCTTCTCAGATTCGGTGTCTGGAGCTCCACGCGAAAAGCATCATTCTTGCTGTCTCTAGATTTCAAATCACTTGGGCGATAGTTTCACCACATCAGTCCAACTTTGCCGTGGAAAAAAGTCTTTTTAAGTTTTAACCGAGCGAGGGTTACGACGTCTCTCTGAAGGATTCCAGAACCCCGGAAATTTAAAAAAGGAGCTCGCCACATATTATAGATGCCTAATACCCTAGCTGAAAAAATAACAATGAGTTTTAGTCCAGTGAATTACGACTCTGATGTGCAATGAGCTCGGCGTGCAAGCGAGCGGATAAGCTCCGCGGTAAATCCTTAAAGCATACCGCAATCTTTCGATCTGACCATCTGACCAAATACACTTCTATAAAAACCTCTCAATCATGCAAAATTCCGATCCTACAAAGGATGTAATTATGATATAAGGAACGGAATAGACTGGACATAATTAAGACGAAAGGGAATGGAACTAAGTGAGAACCCGTTTTCTGTCGCTGGGCTCAGGCTTAGGGTTGTGGATATGGGAACATGCTTATATAAGGGGTTTCTGGGCTTGGTCCTGGATCTGGATTTTGAAATAGTCTTTTGAAGGAAACTTGTGTGAAGTTAACATGGATTGGCCAGGGATCTCGCTAGTAGAGGGCTGAAGTGGTTCATAGATAGTAGTTCTATTATAAAGGAATTTGTTGTATAGTGGTTTAGACTGATTTGCCAACTTGAGCGCTTGTTGGTGTTGAATTTCAGCATCCCAATACTGACTCATTTGCAAGAAATATTCCTCAGCATTGAAGAATAGTCTATATAGTAATTAGCATCAACAATTTCCGGGAACTCTTTGTTCAATATGCATTAAGAACGTTGGAGGAAAGGACTAAACACTTAAGTGGTTAACAGGTTACTCCGAAACCTCAAATACGTGCTAGACCGGAGTCGAAATTTCGAGGTGTTTGACCAATCGCTAGAATTTAAAACTCACGTGTACCATGGTTGCAAACGAAAACCTAGCAAGTTACATTCTGAATTTCTCCCGAGCGATTGTGTTAGTTTATGCTCTTTTGATATCGTCAGACCCTCTTGTTCATCAAACTTTGTTGAACTTGTGAGCCGGAAATACTTGACTTGTAATTGGATTTATTATCTAGAATTGAATTCAAACCCGGCATCGCCATTTAATCAAGGCCAAAGCAACCGTAGGCAGCCCAACATTATCTAAATTTCGGCGGTAAGACCAGAATCTGGACAGACCGATGTAAAAATATCTCCTAGTTCCTTTTTCATTGGAGTCGTTTATATTTCCATTCAAGCTTTGCTCAATGTGCATCATCCCAATTGCTCCGTCCATCCTGGCTTGATTGTCTCCTGTGGGTCATATGTGTATATGTAGTAAAGTATCGCAGAAGCCAGGTGCAAGAAGAGAAAATACGAAGAAAGTGCCACCTCGATACGCCTCAAGAACATGCGCTGGGGCTCACCACTTTCTATATAATCGAAGGTAGTGGATGCCCAACGGAGACCACACAAAGCCCATGCTCCAGTCATAAGAGATGTGAACACGGTCAAATATATATCCTTCAGATTGGTCAATTCGCCGAAGAGCATGGACAAGAGATAGGAGGCTGGGATGACGACGATGCTCAAGAGCCACCAATAGTAAGACCGATGCACCTCTGTCTTATTCGTGATATTGAACACGTAGAACGATGTCAGAGCAAATGGTAAGGAGCCAAATAAAAGGATGATCAGCCCAGTCCACTGAAGAGCGCCCATACGCAGGCCATGAGCGTTGGAAATAGAGGTCGACGCTTGGATGGTAAACCATAGGAGGAATACCGTGCCCATTACTACCGAGATGTAGGGCATGCTCCACACTCCAGATCCCTTTACTCTGTGGAGCTGAGATTCCGATCCCTTCTTGGGGATGTCGATCCATTGGCTTGGAATGACAACAAGCATCTCTATGATCAGAAAGGATCCAATGTACATTGAAGCCCAGACCTTGGTCCATATGATCCCTTCAAAGGCGAATATTTTGATAGCCTGAGCTACCGTTAATACAAAAAAGAACCATCTGAAAATGGCATTCTTCCGAAAGTCCGAAAATGTTCCCGAATTTTCATCGTCAAGAGCGAAGCGTTGTATTACTACCACCTGAATTGCTTTGCGGGCTGATTTGAGTGAGATGCTGTAATATGCCATTCGTACCACTAGTATGAGGACATCGAGCGTGCATATTATAGGTGAGCTGCCCAACATGAATCCCACTACAGCTGGGCTTTCGCAGACCCTCCCGGATGGTTGCGACATGGAATTGACAGCAATAGCCAGAATTCCCCAAAAGAGTGAGTACCATAATACTGGAGCTGGGGCTGGTTGTGCTGCTGTCGAGACACCTTGATCAGTATTTCATAGCACGATTCATTTCTGGAGCAACATACACATATTTTTGATGTATCAAGCACAAGCAGATTCCAATACGATCGTGATAGTAACAAGAGAAGTAGAAATGAGAAAGCTTCGAAAAATGTTTGCAAGTACAGTAACAACCGATTAAACGAGCTTGAATGCAGCATTAAGGTATTCCAGAAAGGATGGATAATTATAGCCCTTTTACATCTTCTTCTCAGCCTCCACGATATCTTTGGTTTTAAAATACCCCCGAGTATATCGCCAGAAAACGATAAAGCATGACGAAAGTGGAATGCGAGCCTCCGGTGTTTGCTTTTTTCGCTTATTCTGTCGCGATCTAGATACGCCAAGCTGAAACGGAATCGATTATTTTCCCAATAAATCTCCCGAAATAGAATGCAGAGTGCAGCACACAAGCATTCTGGTCTTGTAAAGCGCCTTAGATTGATCGAAGCCGCAAATTCTCAATTCTGGTGTTGTATAATCCAGACCTTCCCAAGCAGGGTACTCGATCTGCCCACACCCTCAACATCGACTCAAAGAACCCAGTCCATTATGAGATTTTTTTTAATAATTACTGTTAAGGAGAAATCCTGTGGTGCGATTCCGGCCCACACACGTGATACTCGGAGTCGGAGTACCTAATAGATACTGTATAAGGTACTAAGTCGTAATTTACAAACGTAATTTATATGTTACGCGCTTCTAAATTATATAACTATAGTGATGAGAATCGTATAAATAATCCAAGAAAGTAGAGTCATAGAGAATTGTTGTCAGGTTTATACTGACAGGTGTTTCCACCATGTGCACCCAGGTGGAACAGGTCTTATTCAGGTCTCATTCTCTCGTACAACCTTCAACGGAAACACTATATAGTTCTCGTTCGCTCTCTTAAGTTATTTGCTCCTTAGTTCATTCAATACAATTCTTCTTCTACTATTCTGGATTCTCCGGCATTCCACATATCCTGTTCAACAGGTTATGAGCCCCGGTCGCACGCCAGGTACTGATGCCAGAAGTTCATTTGACTCCTAGAGAGGAGGCTGGTTTGTTTATCCACTTGAAGATCCTCTACCAGTTCGCCCTTTACCTGATACACCAGAGCCAGAGTGTGTGCCAGCCAGAGCGGGAAGTAGCCAGAGCAAAAGGATGCCAGAGCGGTATACAGGATTGGACACATTACAAGCCCTCTTTGTATATAGAGGCACAGATATATTTAGGAAGCCATATTCACGCGTTACACGGTTTTAGTGAAATCAGTCTACGTATCTCTCGGTTTCGGTGGAACCGCTTACCTGGCATCAAGTTAATAAGGCGCTTCGTAGTTGTTACAAGTCACGCCAAATTCAACCCCCAAAGTCAAGTCTCGCCAAAGTTAAGCCTCGCCAAAAACACAGTCAGCTCCTCAACCAACAACACCCAGCTACCCTACGAACCACGAATCTCGAATCCTTCTCACAGTACAAGAGCGGGATTGACGGAACGGAAAAGGGGTGCACGGAATAGGTGGAAGAGCGGTATGTGACAAAAAAGGGTAAGAAGGTCTTAGATTTATTTCAAAGCAGTCTTTATTCCTATAGCGATGGAAAAGGGGTGTGTTGTCAGGATTATACTGTACTGACCAGTGGTTTCCACCACACGGAACCTGCATGGAACGCAACACAAAGGAAGGGCATATGCCAGGGCTATATAAAGCCAGGCTCCTACCCATACGTACTCAGCTCCCTAGTCATCTGAATACAGCTCTTCTGGCACCCTGGCCTTCCATATTCCTCGCAATAAGAATTAACTTAGATTATATATACGATCTATATAACTTTCAAAATCATTTTAACCTCGATACGGCCTTATATAATAAATTATCCTTTTACTATTCCTTCCTATATAACTTATCTATACAAGGTCGGCGAGTTCTAGCTAATTCGATAAAAAGCCGAGACTTGTACTATACTTGTATTATTTTCCTTTTATATAAAGCGACTAAAATATACACCTTTTTCTCGCTTAGGAATCTATAATTATATCCCCTCTCTCCCTTCCCCTTCTCCCTTCCCTACCTATAAACGCATCAACGCATAAACGCGTACTTATAAACAAGTAAACAAAGAACAACTAAACTTAATATCTATAGTACCCTTCAAAATTTCACAATCACAGCTACCTAGGAGCGAACAATGTCTATCTAGTTTTAGGAAGGTTCTACAGTATACGAGCACCCCACAGGTCTACTCCCACTACCTACAATAGGAGGGGAATATTATCCGTTACTACTTTTAATTCTGGAGGATCTACTCTACTCCCCTCCCCACCACTACCTAACCCCTCCTACCACAATCACCACAATCACCACAATCCAACTTACCACCCCTATACATACCCCCAAATTCCAAACCCCAACCACACAACCACACCCCCTCCTATAACACAAGAACTTTACCACTCACCCAAGTCCCCCCCAAGAACCCCACTCAACCCCCCCTCAAACGATCAACCTCCCGCCCACAAGAAGAAAGGGAAGAAAAAAGAGATAAAAGAGAAAGAACCCCCCCGCCATCCTCTCCCCTATCTAGAAAAAAGCCCAAAAAAAGCAGCAAACAAAAAAACACCCAGGTCAAAATCACATCATATCATATCATATCATGTTAATCTTATGTACCTCTAAATACGTATATCGCGCCCAACCCCAACCCCAACCCCAATCCCAATCCCAAGCCCAGTCTTAGCCCCCAAGCTCCGTCCTGTTGTGCCCATGTATCTGTATCTAGGGGTATCGTATCGTATTGTATCGTACTGTATCGTATCATCCAATCCTATCCCAACCTTTTCCAATCCCATGTACTCGAGTAGTCATGCACATCCTTTCTCATCGCCTCCTCCTTTTTCGCACCAACCGGTTCCAGGATCTCTCATACTATATACAACAATTGCGCCCCCCCCCCTCCCTTTCCCCCCAACTTCCCATGTTCGAGAAAGTCAGTCCCCTTCCCTCCTCTTATTTTCAGCTACAGTACATCACGGAGTCCCAGATTTCCGACCAAGCACCTCAGCAATATCCACCGACCGTCTGGCGGTCGGAAATCGACTCGCAAGTTCAATATCATCACCCGCGACCCCGACAAGCATAGCATTTTCAGTGCTCTGCTTCCGCCTCGTCAGATTCGCACTCATGGTCCTCTTCATGCCGCCTTCGGATTCGATTGGACTCTTGACTAAAGCACCACTCGCGTCCAACTCAGCATCAGTGATGCCGGTACTGATCCTACTGGGACGACGTCCATCAAGTAACGCTTGAATCTCCCTCTCCTCTCTTAGATCGGCACTTGTTTGTTCGTGGCTCGTTTCCATACCACCATAGCCATCTTCCTCCGCCCTGATGGTATCCTCGAAGCGTTTTTGAATTTCAGGATCCTTTTGCAATTCCTGGAAGATATCTGTGTCTGTAGGCCAGAAACTCTTCCGTATCGAGGAGACTCCAAGCTCGAGAAGGACTACGGCAGCTAGTGAAAGTAGTACGACGAGCCACCAGAGGATATTCCGGCCGAAACGTGTCAGGAAGCCATCGGCGACTGGATAGAGGGGATAAACCTTTGTTGTGGGCTTGAATGCAAAAGAGAGGAGAATGTTCCACATGAACCAACCGCCAACAGAGATAATCCATCCAAAAGCAGGAACCCAGGTTTTATTATGCATTTCAAGAATTCTATCCTCTGTTAGGTTGGTAATTTCCCGCACACACAACTGGTAAACTTACAGCATCTTTGTATTGATGAATACCACTGCCGAAGTAAAGCAGAGTTGACCCATCGAAAACAAATTATTATCACTTGTAAACGTCGACTCGCCGAATAGCCCAAACATCACAAACCATATAATCATGCATTCGCAGGCAGCCATGAACATCCAACCAAGGTATTTCTTTATGTTGAATCCCTCGTTCCTTTGTCCCATGGTGTAGAGTTCCGGCACAGCGAGGAGGGTCGAAGCATTAAGATCTTGTTCGAAGATTCCGAGAAAGATGACAGCAAGTGATGTGAAAAGGGTATTGAAGACGGTTAAACTAGTCGATTCGAACAAAGAAGTTCCCGTATAACCTGTCCATTTCTGGTACATGGCTTGTAGCATATAGAAGACCAACTCTTTCCAGAAGGTCGCCAGTATGTACTTGGCGGTCCGGATATAGTTCCAGCGTCCATGAACGAATAGTAGTCTCTGTAAGAACCGAAATTGGGCGATGGAATAGTCGGAGATTCTGGCGGCTTGTAGACCTTCTTTTCCACTGACACCGATACCAACATGTGCTTCTTGTATCATTGCGATATCGTTCGCACCATCACCAATTGCCAAAGTGATAGATTTATTGATCTTGGTTCTGACCTTCTTGACCAGTGAAGCTTTCTGGCTTGGACTTGCTCGGCAACATATCACTGAATCAGCAAGAACCGCGAGATCAAAGAAAAGAAGTTTCAAAGTCTCGTTGGCATCAATTTCACTGAGTGTCTGACCATCCACAACGACAACTGAATGAGCGATGGCACCCTTGCCAATGTCCAGGGTAGCAGTGGCCATTCTTTGCTCAAATTCACCAGTGGTATGATCTAGAATGATTACCTAAAAACAAGTTAGCTTCTTTCCTTCAGAGCCGATTTGGACAAACAAAATCAGGGTGTCCTTACGTCAGAATAGTTCTTTGCCAACCTAGCAGAGTGAGCGATATTGATAGCAGTCTCTCTCTTGTCTCCAGTCAACATCCAAATCTTGATATTAGCTCTTCTCAGTTTATCAATAGTCTCAGGAACCCCCTTCTGAAGTTTATCCTCAATAGCCGTAGCACCAGAAAGATCAAAATTCTGCTCAATCATCTCACCGGCCTTCTCAATTAACTCTTGTCGGTCCACGAGACTTGTTGTAGCATCAAGATATATCTTTTTCCAACCGTCATATTCTTGTTCATCCAGAAATCGATAACCAAATAGAAGTGTGCGTAGGCCCTCGGATGCAAAATCATTCATATGTTGAAAGCAACGCTCAAAAACTGCGGCATCATCCAACACAAGTGCCTCATCAACAAGTTCGTCGAACTGCATATCCTGGAATGAATTTCTATGATCCATCGAGGCTAAGGAGAGTCTTCCCATAGAAGCTCGTGGTGTTGTAGGTGTTTGATGAGCACTAATATCTTCTCCTACCATCTCAACGTCAATATTCTCGCGATCTCTCAGCCACGTATCGAGTTCGTCCCGGATTGGCTGAAGCCTCGTACTAGCTATGCTTGGTCGACCATGACCAATACTTTTTCTGTTCTTGCTCATGCTAGGTCTTCCAAGATTCATGCTGGGTCGACTAAAGCTGTTCCTAGGACTGTGATCACTCTGGTGGCTCATTCTACGAAGTGCTTGTTCAGCTTCCATACTTTTCCTTATGCTAGACTTCCGAATGACTTCTGCTGCCTTCTCAATAGCCAGTGAAGCCAATTTCAGTCGAGGCAGGATTGCTGAATCGGCACCCTTGCAGAATATACAGATCTTGCCGTTCGGGAACCGCACAACGATCGACATGCGTTTCCTCTTGCTAGAGAACTCAATCACGTCCGAAACCTCGTATGATTCCGTGACCGTTTCTTCAGGTTCGGAAGCATTAGGGTATTTGAGTGTGATTGATCTTGCCGGACGATCAATGACGAGAAATCCAAGCTCTTGAGCGGCTTTGACTAAGGCTAATTCATCTGGTGAGGCAGCTTGAAACTCTATCTCTCCATTGTCCTGAACCTCTGGCAAGCAAGTGTGACACAATGCCAGCGAGAGCAGAAAAAACTTGGCCTTTTTGGTGAAAACGGAGTGAGGCTTAGATTGCATGAATCGCAGCATTTCCTCAGTCCTAAGTTCGACTTGTGCTTTCGTTGGCCTGGCTGATGACCTCCATATTGAGCCGGATCTACGCAGGGAACCCGCTCCTGGAGATGCAAGCTCTGGTTGCGTAGATTCGTTGGACTCATTTCGTTCAATATGGGGTCTGGACGACTGTTTCTTCGCAAACCGTCTTATCACACCTTTCCCTTTATGTTTCTGTCCCGGAGACCCTCTGGCCTCTTGCTCTTCCTGCTTCTGAGCTGCTTCTTTCTGCAAATCAAAGTCATGAAGCCACGCATAGCCAGCAACACTAAGTTTTCTAAAGCGCATGATGTTGTCTGTCAACGTTCCGGTTTTGTCCGAGAATATATAATCGACCTGGCCCAAATTCTCAAGGATGGTAGTAGTATTGCAAACCATTGGTGTATTGGTAACTTCATCGTACATTGCAACATCAGCCATAAGCAGGAGTTGGCCTATCTTGATAATCTCAAGACTGACATAGAGTGACAATGGAATCAGAGTATTGTAAAGAATTATGAAGCCAATGATGATCTGCCAGAATGGAACTTGTGCTCTATGCAAATACCATGAGCGTTTTTCAACATTCTGTGACCATATTTGGTATGCAATGGAGCAGAACAGGGCCAGAACAATAACGAAGAATACCAACATGATTACGATTTTGTTGGTAATGTACTGCATGGCGGGTGCTTTGATCCGAGGATTCTTGTTGGCATTCATCCGGATTTTACAGTCTTCTCCACTGTTTATAACCATTCCAATGGCCTCTGTCGTGTTTCGAAGAGTGCTTCCACGCAAGATGATCTCATTGGTAGTGAGGGGCGTTGTCTCCCCACCCACAGTAACTCGTCCGTCAAAATTGTATAGATCAAGGTTTGGATCTTCAACCACAATAGTAGCACGGCATGCTCCAATCTCGTCCACTGTTTTACAATGTTTTACCAGAGAAGGCGGGCCCTGCTTACTTTTCAGGTTGGTTTCGCCATCGAGAGCCATGGTTTCGATGTAGGCAATACCGTTTGGACCATCTGAATGAAGGAGAACCATATCAGCGGGTACATTGTCGTCTCGCCGTAACTTGATAATGTCTCCCACTCTAACATCTTTCCACTTCAAGCTTGCCCAGTGCTTCATTTCATCGTGATTGAGTTCATAAGAAGTCATTGAGGTATCACCACTCTTTCGAGAGGACTTGCGTTCGTAAAACGGAACTCCGTTGTATATCTTTTCCTTGTAACTTTTCGGCGATGCTGAGGTAACTCCACGAGATGGCCTGTAAGCATGGAGAACCAATGTTTCTTGGTTATTCTCCTTCTTGTCCAATTTGTATCTACGAACATCATCCCAACCTTCTTTTCCCATACTGATCATTACGAAAACCAAAAGTGGAGCAATCGTAGTATAATTCCCTGTGGTACTCAGACCGGGCACCATTTGAAGAACTGAGATCAAGAGAAAATAGGCGTTTGCTAATTTGGAAAACTGGAAGAAAAGTTGTCGAGGTAAAAAGTTCCAGACTGTATAGCGACTGGATCGGATGGAGTTTCCTATGTACTCCTTGCTGGTTCTTTCATCGATCAAATTGTAGTTTCTAGAGGCATCTAATTCGATGTGTCGCCCATCCTTAGAAGGTGGGATTGGTTTTGGCTCGAAAAGTGGTTTTATCTTCTCCTTGTAGGTACTCTTTATTCTGTGAACCAGCGGGCTTTCCTGACTTCTCTTTGCCAAAGATCCATAATTTGGTAGACTGATCGTCCCGAAAGTTTTCTGGTCCTTCTTCCTATATGTAGATGCAGCATGGTTCGCTGGATTCGTTGTTGAAGATGTCACTGGCGTGATTTCGACGCTTTCAATGACTGGAGAAATTGACACCATAGACGACTTTCTTTTCCCCGCTTCTGTTCCAGCCGAGTTGAGTCCATGGTCCCTCGAAGACCCTGATTCTACCACCTCCTCCAACGGACTGCTTTCTGATTGCGTGCCTATGGTTCTATTGAACAGTGATCTTCTCAGCGAGTATCCTCGGTCTCGTGTCCGGGGTGATGTTGGGGATTGAGCCGGAAGAGCGCTGACCCTCGCCACCTGTGGTGAGAGGGGTTGCCTGCCATCATTCGATCGTCCCACCGCCCCAACGGTATATACATCGGTATCCAGCGAGAAATTTGGTGTAGGAGGTCTCGCAGACGCTGCGACTCTCTCAATATCCTCCGAGAAGCGAACCCGGGGGTGTTCTCGATCGGCCGACGCTCGTTCGTGCCCTTCCATGGTGAGGGGACGTTGTATGGGATCCGTCGATGCCCTTCTCTGCCCTGGTGATGTGCCAGAACCCTTTCTTGATTTCTCCGTCATTTTGTTGTGCTGGGACTCGTGGCCATTTGAGGGAATTCGATGGCTGGGTGTCTGGCGCACTAATGAGTAGGTTCGTGGTTCAGTACTGCTACTGTCACTGCCACAATTCGGTAAAATCCAGCGAATGGAGACAGCTGAAGTTAAGCCCAAATGCGCCTTGTCTCAGCCATTGGGGGAGGTGCCTTAGAGCATTTCTGTGAATGTTGCACCAAAATCCTGAAGGCCAGAAAATCTCGAGTTGGGTTGCTACGACTCCTTCAGCTACTGTAGGTACGAGTATTGCATTGCTATGGTTTTAAGTTTTCATCCCTTTGGATAGGTTCGTGAGAGATCCGTCCCTCCCTGGTCTATTTTGGGTGCTTGGCACAATACGTCACAGTCACAGGCCGCGGAGGATTTCTCAACGGTCACTCAGGTACTAACTAGCCCAACATTTTTACGTGTACAATCACAATCTTATATGTTGGATGTAGGTGCTGATGACGGGAAGCTTTGGAGCCTCCAATCCATTCATGCCCTTTTGATCACTCCTAACAATTCACGTCAGATTCTCTGCTTCTAACAATGCCCTGGGAATTATAACCGAAAAACTCCCAGCTTCCCCGCATTTCGTATTCAAGTTCTAGAAGGCTGGGCTGGGTTGGTAAATTACAGAGCGTGGGGCATCTCACAATCGCAACTCCCCATGTCTACCTACCCCATTGAGTAAGACCCAAATATCGAAGCTTAACCTCCCTAGCAAATTTACATAACTCCTCGATTATTTCCGGGCGATGCCTCCTTCAACTATTCCATTGGTCAATACATGTGGGACGCTAATGGCAGCCACTCGTGACGAGATAACCAGAAAGTTTAAAAATGATCTCCTGCCCATCCAACAGATCTTGATCGACGTTCACTCCTGCTCGAAATATACCCGAAAAACAACAATTGTTATCTATCACCACTCTCATTATCTATTTATATCCTCCCATTTGAAACCTGTTCAAGGTGGGAATACTTGGGTGACTTTCGGAATAGGTAATTTTGAGGTAAACATGAGCTTGGATTTTCTTTTCGCATCTTCATAATTCTCAAGATGGTCTTATGAGGAAAACTCTTCTTAATGGCTGTGTAGTTGTTCGCACATCGAATTAGAGAGGAGTTACTCCGTAGACAATGCCAGAAGAGTACGAGATAAGGACCTGAGAGACGAAACAAAAACAGGAATAGATCATTCAACGACCCGTCAATTCAAGGGGACAGGTGAGGTGAGGTTAGACGAGACAACTTTGAAGGCGCCGCGGTGGCCTATCCTTCCGAAGGAAATATCGCGAAACACCGGCTACAAGCTTAATCCAACAACCTGTTCCTATTACTCACGTTACAAAGAGCATATTCAAGTTGCCCATGGACGTAATGGGAAACAAACAAACGATGCTTTTAGGATAGAAAGGATATGTGAACCTGCAAAGCTGTGCTTTCTAACAATGGGCAAGTCTTGGGAGACATTGATGTATATATGAATACTTCAAGTATTATACGTCTTGCTTGATCAGATGAACACCAACTTTGATGCTAGATCCATGTCTTCTCTTTCCCAGTCAAAATCCCCACGGGGACTCCCACGGATGAGGCGATCCCAATGGTACGAAGTAGTATATCTGAAGTAGGCCACAGCAGACTTCTGTCGTATTCGGACCATCAACTTAAAAAACGGCACTGAACAGAAAGGCTCGAACAAAAGAGATATGCATAAATGACGAGGTAAGAAGCTGGGGCCATCCTTTTTGCAACTTGTTCTACAGTACTTCGTAGCTCTAGCTCACCGCCATCTACTTCTAACAAGGGAAAAAAAAGGGGAGTTGGAAAACGCATGAAAAGATCTACTTCCTCGCTAAAAAGCACTGTTCAAAGTGGAAACTCTCAATCCACATCTGACAACCCCACGAATGCAATTCCCTGCTTCGGAAAGAAAAGGAAAGAATACTTGTACAATCCGATCAAGATTTCGAGAAGTCGCGCATCAACAAACTCAGGAGAGACTGGTGCATTAATCTTCAAGAACCCGCTCGACCACAATCAGACGTCCACCTTTTTTTCTTTCCAACGCACTGGCGTTATAAACCTCTCGTCTGTGACCGCGGACGGCGGAACTGACATGCTCGACTCTTTCCAGCATATGGTCCCTAATGACGGAATGGGTGTCATTATTGGGTGCAGAGAATGTTCTTATTTTGGGGCCCACAATTGAGAGGGTAAGGTTTTAGAAAAGTCAGATCAAACGTCTCCGAACCGATCAATGCGATCTCCGCCAGAAAACCTCTTGGCGTTCTGGAGATGATTCTGAGGATCGGATCACTTGTCGGCGCCTGTCCATTGCGGTTGTCGGGTCGGGTAAAACTGCGCGTCTTATCGTCAACTGTTGGACCCCTCTGGAGCTCGCGGATATCTGTGATATAGAAAGAACTCCTGATGGCAATCTGGAGAAACAAGTACGGTATGGAGGATGGCGTGTTAGATGCTGGTTACTCGTAATGAACGATAGGCGATGAGGTTTGTGTTGTGTCATCCATGGTAGGGAAAAGGTCGCCATGCATGCATGAATTTTACGAGTAACGCTAGCCTTGAAGCAGGGTGTGCAAAGCTGCTCCATGAACCGTTCGTCGCTACTTATTGCACGCACCAAGGCGCGCCCCGCGGCGAGGTTCTCCTTCTCTTGTCCTCGTTGGCGGCTCCACAGTTAGTTTACATCGGAGGATTCCATCCCATCACGTCGCCGAGTCGTCGATGATGGCTGTGGTGACACCTGAACGTCTTCCTGATTCACCCCCTGGCCTTTGTGAACTGGTCAGTCTGATCAGTCTGGTCAGTCTGATCTCTCCATGGCTTCCTGGCTCTCTGGAATACGGAGTCCACTGCCACGATGCACGGTGTTGAAGGTTTTGTTCTAGGTGTTTCCATCGTCCCAAGGTCCAAAGCCAAACTCCAAACGTCAACATGTTCTGATTCTTCTGAAGCAGGACAGGACATCGGATGTGCTTCTGCGTTTGCTGTCATTGGTGTTTCGTCCATTGGGTTCTCCACTCCGAGCGTGTCCGACTCGTCCGACTCTGGTTCCACGACCTCTATCCCTGTCTGCCCCTTTTTCATGCGATAAGCGTTCCTGGGCTAAGACCGCGTAGCGCGTATCGCAGGCTGCCGTTCATACAATTCCGCTTGCCTGCTGGAGGCTTCAAGCTGACAAGCGCTGGATCGAAGCAATGGCTGCTGCAGGTACCGCCCGCGCCTCGACGCCCTCGGAAGGTGACCTGAGATGAGATTTACGGAGTGCTTGGTGACTCCAAAGAGCGCTCCTATCCAAAGATTGCTTGCGACGATGGACTTGGATGTACTCGTACGGTGTGGTTGTGGCACTGACACGGGACTAAACACGTCCAGGCCTATTTTCGTCAATCTGGTAGAGAATCCTGCGGCCCGACGTGGAAATGCTTTAAGGGCGGCCATCATCATGCTTTGGATCTGTGGTCAGGCATGTTGGAGGGGAGGATCCTTCAGGCTTCAGGGGCCTTCATTCTTATCGATTGAGCAGCGACGCAGCGTGGAGGCGAGCCGTCAAGCTTCTGTCATTTTCGAGCAATCGGATTGCCGTTACGGAGTATTATCTTACATGGCCCAACGTGCTGAGCATCGAGGTAAATCGACGAGGTACCAATGATACCGTTTAGAGAGACATCTCCAGGCCTCGACGGAGCTTGTGCTTGTACTCTTGTATTCTCATACGCTCGAGAAGAGGAAGCTCTTGGTGTAAGCGAAGGTATTCGAGTAAGTCTTACAGCACGTAGCGTACTCGAGTACCACGTTGGCCTGACTGTCATGACATGACTGCGACGACTGAGCCGGATGAGTGCATGCCCACGGCACAAGGCACAAGGAGTTGCAGAATAGACTCAATAGAGTACATGTGCGTCCGCATTCGGGAGCCCCTAGGCTAGTGGACAGTGGACTCGTTGGACATGCTGAAGTATGCAGAGAGCAATGCACTCGCAATGCCATTGGGCCAATGATGATACGCGGGTGGTGAGCTTGTGAGAGTCGTCCGAGAAGAAAGTGGCCGATTTAGGAAAAGGGGAAGGCCATTCCAAGATGCCAATACCGAGTATACAGCAAATCCCACCGTACTGATACTTCGAAGTATATGATTTCCTCAACAACCACGAGAAAGTGCTGTTCTTCTTCACGCTCTCTAAGAATCTCTCCAATTACTCAAGCCGTCATCCACATCCACATTCACACTCACATCCACATCCACCAGTGGCTGCAGGATAACTCTGAGTACAGTTTGTACATACTTCGGGGTAGAAGTATACGGAGGTTCGAGGCAAGTCTATGGCATACTGCTGGCTTAGACGTGGACCACCAATGACACCGACTGAATCCTTTCCCCTTGGAGTGACCCATGCCCCATGCTGGGAGTTGCCACATCCCCAAAGGAAGTCAGCAGGCTCGTGGGTCGAACCGACCAGAGCGAGCGACGATAGGGATGGTGCTGGAGCTTGCCCTGCACGGTGGGGCCCTGGAAAAAGATGGGACGAAAAGACGACCCACTGGTGACTGGTGACTGGTTGACTGGGCCAGGCATGCGAAGACCCAGAAGAGCAGCAGCCGGGAAGCTCACGTCGAGGAAACGCGGCATTGTCGCGCTTGTTGCAAAGCGGAAGGAGAACAGGGAAGGCCGACACGATGCGCTCTCTAGACACTGGGGGTGCTGGTGCTGGTTAGGGTTGCTGGTGCTGGGAAGTGATGGGGGATTCACTTGGTACTGAGCAGTACGGTACGAGTGGTAGAGTACCCTCCGTAGCCGGAAGTAAGACTTGCGACGCGGAACACTCGACTGTGTGGCCTGTACGGAGTACGGAGAGTACTTGTAGGCTCTCTATCTACTAGAGATTGATACTGTAGCTACGCGACACGGTGCGGTAGGTCAAGCGATGGTACTCGAGTACAGCAAGTGCGAGTACTGGCAGGTCTACTAAGGATACCTAGGTATTCTCCTACTGTCAGTCTGTCACAAAGCCTAAACGAACCTAAAGGTAGGAGCCGAGGTCTATTCAGTGTTCGTGATGCCATCGCCAATGTCGCCATGGAGAACTATCGAGAGGTTGAGGTTGCCTGGTCCAGAGGTATGCCATCAATGGAAGTGCATCAAGTGCCGTAATATATACGTTCATGTATCTCTATAGAAGTATAAATAGGAAGCATTCGTGTGAATCATTGCCGCTATTTTCTGGTCCTCGTACCGCTGCGACGGAAGACCTGGCGAGGTGGTGTGGCAGTGGCAGTGGCACAACGGCGGCCTTCTAAGTTCTGGCACCTGCCTGCCAAAAGACAAAAGGCTTCTCAGAGAGAGCCCCTGCACAACTTCGCCTTCTGACTGGCTGGAGGTCGTGGCTAGCTTCTTGGCATCGCTGAATCGTTCCCGCGCAGTGCCTCGTCCCCTGAACCATCCAGGGTCTTCTCCCCCCTGGCTCTCCCCAAAGCCGCTTTCACTGGCCCTTCACTGCTTCAGTGCCTTCACGGCCTTCACACCTCCCGGACCCTGGTACCTCGCACGCTGCCAGCCTGACCCTCTTCCACCCACACACCCCCCCAGGGAAAGGGTCCCCCAACTGGAAACCTGGAAGGCGCCACTCCCACCCACAACGGCACTAACTCCTTTAGGAGGCTCCTCCCCCCATCAGCCTTTTCTCCTGTCTCGACTCTCGCCCATCGCGCCTTCTTCCTCCTCCTCCCCAACAACACCTCCCCCGACAACCACCTCGTGTGCCAAATATCCCCATCTCCTTTTCCTCAACGTCTCTCCGTTTCTTTTCGTAGCCACTTCACGGATCTCCGCCACTCCTTTCGGGATCCATTACACTCCTTCGGCTTGCCCAACTTGCTTTCAAAAAAACATATTCACAATTCACAAATTCACCCGCACTCGACTCACTCCTTTGATCGAGCCCATTACCATTTTCGCCAAAATCCAAATACCCCCCTTCAACACGACCAACATTCTTCTACAACCTTCAATTCGCCCTTTGCTGCCAGCTCCAGTAAACCCATATTTACATCCCTTCAACCACCCCTTTACTTCTACTGCCGCCGTTCTAATCTCGACGTGATCTGGTCCGTCGACACTTTCGCAAACCTAAACTAAACCTACTCACCACCCCCCTCGTACTCGATACGACAACCCACCGAATACTGTTCGGTAAGAACCAAAAGCAGACCTCGGTCGGCGAAGTGCACCTAAATATGATCAACGATCACTTTGACAGTATGTCGGAAATCTCCCAGGAAGACGCGGCCATCAAGATGTCGTCGACCCCCAGCCCAACCGCGTCGCACTCAGCGAGCGCAACCTCCGCGTCCCGTAGAGCTCCCCGCAAGAGCACCCTCACCCAACAACAGAAGAACCAGAAACGTCAACGGGCGACACAAGATCAATTGGTCACGCTGGAGATGGAATTCAACAAAAACCCCACACCCACCGCCACCGTCCGCGAAAGAATTGCAGAGGATATCAACATGACCGAACGTTCAGTTCAAATTTGGTTCCAAAATCGGTAGGTTTTGAAAAAGGGGGGACGAACCATTGTGAATATGAAACTAACCAATCGCCAGACGCGCTAAGATAAAGTTGCTGGCCAAGAAGAGCATTGAGACAGGTGAGGACTGCGATGCCATCCCAGAATCGATGCGACAGTATTTAGCAATTCAAGCTATGGAATCTGGAAAATCCTTGGGCGGTAACTTTCTTGGTCGCTCAGGATTGATGCCTTATGGTGGTGGCGCCATGATGATGGGAGGCGATCCAAACCAGCAAGGTAAAGTTGGTAGGAGGTATTCACCCATTCTTCCAGTTCGCTTGCTGATACATTTCTAGTCATTCACCATCTTTCATGCCGTTCCCTTAGTGTTGGTTCATGGAGACGAGTGGGTCAAAATGCAATGGACTTGATCATCTTCTACTCCCCAGACAAGGCGACCATGACCTATTACATCAACAATGACCAAGCTGGCTACAAGATCGAATATCCGTTCGCTTACATTAAAAATATCTTCCTGGAAAACGGCGATATGGATTCTGGAAAGCCCGGCGGTCTTGTAGTGGAGCTCAACCGACCACCCAACTTTTTCATGGACTCTTCTGGATCTGGTGGATTCTTCCAATGCGGTGATTTCACGGAGGACCAGCAGGCATCTCAAATCATGGTTCACCACCTCGGAGGCCATCCAAAGGTACTGAGTGGACAATTAGCCAAACTTGTCTCACTCGACACCTTTATGGGTCGTCACAGCTCTTTTGAGCAGCAATTGTCGGTATCAGCACCAGTCTCTCCCAGTGGCCACCGCCCAGCATCCCAGCCAAACTACAATGCGCAAGCTCATGTCGGCATGTTCCAAGAGGGATGGGGTGTTAACACTACTCCAAACCCTCGGGGACCAGGACACAAGCGACAACGAAGTCGATCCGTACCCATGGCCGTCGATTTCTCCATGTTCAACAACCCCATGCCATCGTTCCTCATTCAACACCCCAACGAGCCTCAATCCCAACCTCACACCCCAAATATCTTTGCTCCTATCCCACAACAAGGTACACTAGGACCCAACCTTCGCATTGACACCTCGACTGGATATGGGATGGACTACCGACAGTACCCAATGTCTGCAGCAACCACAGCATCTCCTTCAGAGTTCAACAGTCCGGCGGCCTTCTTCACTCAACCCCCTGATACAGCGGGTCTTCCAGCTTCTACCTATGGTAATGCTCCATACTCTGTCCCTTACCTTTCGCCAAATCCAATGGTCGACAACAATACTGGAGGAATGGTCCAACCTGCTACGTCCCCACTTTCTTTCATGGGCCACGGAGATCCAGCAATCGTTGATCAATCACCACCAATGTCCATGATGCACCGAAGCAATTCGGCGGATGTTTATGGTATGTCTCATGATGGACATACCAGCATCTCCGATGACGGTACTGGTTTAAATGAGATGTATTCCAAGCACACTTTGAACATGCCTATGCACCCTCACTCTCCGGCCTTTCCCGAGCAATCAGCAGCAGATATGGATATGAATCAGCTTGTCTCATTCGACGAGAACCCCGCCAGTCTTTCACCAGAAAACATGAACCAAAAATACGAGTCATGATTCCTCGTCCAAGTCCGCGGCCGTCTAATCGACTCCTGTTCAAGTTCACTATGTGGTGAAGAAGGTTTAAATTCTGAAAGCGGCTTATTTTGAAGGGTGGAAATATTGAAGGCGTTGGGTGGTGTTTTTTTCATTTTGGTTGGTTACCGGTTATATACACACAACATCACGGCCGCGCGTTTCAATTCTTGCGTGAACTTGGATTGTTCTAATATCTGGTTTCACCCCTCGGCACCGGCTTTGGATCTTGTTTTCTCCTTTTATTTTTGCTCTCTACTTTGTTTGTCCATTTTTTATGCCACGAACTTGCATGACGATTTCTCAATTCGATATATCATGCTTGTCTGGCACAGCGATCGTTTTTTTCCTTTTGAATTTTTCTCATCTCCTATTATCTCGGCGCGTTCATTTGTTCTTTTTCGAGTTGCTTTTTTCTCTAACAATGGAGAGATCCCCTTCGTATTGTGTTTATTATGTTCTCTTGAGGAGAATGTTTTGTAGGAAGGGCTGGATGGACATAAATGGAATTCTGGCGGCTGAGGATGGGTGCATCGTATCAAGCTTTGTACTCGGAGGATAGTAGTATTTTGTGATTTTTGGGGTGGGTTGGAGGTGTATGGTTGGGGGAATGGTGCAGAATGTGGGAACAACTTTGTGCTTGCTTCGGGTTCTTCTGCATTGTTGTGCGTGCGTCATGATAATCATGGACGGGCTTAATAATGGAATTTATTACAAAAAATATGAAATGAAGCCTGTATTGCATGATTGTGATTTGAAACTGACCTGAACCGAAAGGGTTGGATGTATGTATGCGTAGGGAGAGTAGGAGTGGTGATGGAGGGTTGAAATAATCAAGCTGATAAATCTCCATACGGTTACGAGTAGTTGGCGTATCATGACATCAGTTTGCTTTTGAGGTCGTCTAAATCCCAGCACATCACTATCGGTTCACGGAATAATACGACATAGATATCATATTTAGGGGGGTCATCTCACCCTAGCGAGATCTTCATAACGAGTGGTGTGGGTCGATTATGACATACTTTAGTGAGATTACATGTCTTTGGTGGTACGAGTACTGTAGGACTGAAGTAGAGGGGTCAAGAATCGGATCCGAGTTCTACGTTCCAATGGAGGTGCTTGTACTTCCTCGGCTACGGTTATGGGATCTTTATCAATGGAGGGGATTCAGAGGTCTGATTTACCGAGGAAGAGATAGCAGGTTTTCAAAGGGTTTTCATTATCTCACTTACTGTCTTGGCGGCAAGACGTTTTCTCTCTGCCTCGGGGAGGTCGGCGCCCATGTCTGTGGGAGGGGAAAGGTTGATGATTAGCTTGTGGTTTTTGGGTGGGGGGTTTTTGTTTTGGGTGAAGGGGTTGGGTTTATGTGAGAGGGGGATGGGATATATACCTCTAACTGCTTGCATTTTTAGCATCATAGCTTGTAACTTCTCCACGTCCTCATCGTCTTTGCCTTCATCCTCCTCATTCCCATTCTCATCTCCCCTCCCATAAATCGCCATCTTCATACCCCTCATCTCCTCATCCATCTCCTGAGGATCAATTCCAAACCCCAACTCACCCATTTCCTCACCCTCATCACCCAACAAGAAATCCTCCACCTCCCCCCCCTCACCCATCCAATCATTATCCAGATCCACAAACTCAAAACCAAGCTCCTGACACAAATCCTCCCACTCTCCCTTCTCCAGCTCCAAAATCGGCGTCTGGCTCTGCTTACAAGCTACCGCTAGCACGACACCATCCCAGTCGTATCCACACCCCTCTTTCACCACTTCGCCGACGTGGGTTAAGAGTTCTTTGATGCCGTCCAGGTCGGCGGTGGAGAGCGGTTTTTTGAAGGTGACGATTATGGCGCCGAGGGCGTGGAGGACTTCTTTTGCGGCTGGGGAGAGGAAGTCCCGGGACCAGGTGGGGGGTGAGGGGGTTTCGTCCACCCAGATGGGGAGGGTGGTGCTGTAGTAGGGGGTTGTGAGGGGGTAGGTGTGCGTGCTTCCTGCTAGGCCTGAAGGGGGGATTGTGGGGGTAGTTTGCGTGAGTTCTGGGTGGGGTGTTAGTTTATGTTAAAGATAGGATGAGATGAGGGAGGGGGTTTGAGATGTGAGAGAATGAACCTTTGAGGAGGTCGAGGAGGGAGGAGTCCGGGCGGCTGACTGCGAGGATGCGACGGGGGTTTTTGATTTCCATTTTTTTGGGGGTTTCTTTTTATTGGGTTTATTTTTTGTTTGTGTTTGAGGAGAGGTGGATGAAATAGATGAGATGGGATGAGATGAGTTGAGAGGTTCTGACACTTTCACGTGATGAGGCTGGATCATCATTAATTCCATATCCATGGATTGGTTAGTACCTGAATGCACTCACATACGCAGGTATCTTCACACCAAACCAAAGCCCAAGAACAAACTTGTAAAGCACATCTATTCAGATCTCACATACATGTATGGAATATGCAAAGATAAAAAGTGCCATAATTTAGCCAGCACTTCTCTCTCATCTCTTGCCATGACTTTTTATGCCTCTCAAAAAAAAAAAAAAGAGAAGAAACGCCCAAATCAAATATATTCCCCACGCCATTATGAAGATTTCCCATTGCATTACATTCAATTTCCTCAATCCCTCCCATGGCTTTAACCCCGAGGGGCTCCTCGCCCACCACTGGCTCGCGCTCGGCTGACTGTTGCTCTTCCTCTTGCCAAACCGACACCTCTTCCTTTGACGCCGCGGGACTTGAACATCGGTGCGTTTCTAAAACAGAGATATATTAGAATGTGTATGACATTGAAAAGAGGAAGGGGGGGGAATCATACCGTAACATATCAGGCACGATGAAAAACCTCACATGGCTTCCCCGAATATAGACTTGGTCCAGATGGCTCACTCTCCCATCGCGTGCCGTGACGGTGATATCCTTCAGTTGCACATTCATGTTATCCTCCGCTATAAATCCTAATCAGTATCTATCCTTTTAGAACCCAAATCCTGCCCTCCTTCGACTGCGACTCGTCTTGGGGGGTGGTGCTCATGGCTGTGGGGGGAAAGAACAAACCCTCGAGTAGTTTTCCACGGTACACTTGGCCGCTGGTAATCTCAAGCGTAACGACATGTCCCTATTCCCGCATCAAGAAGTCAGCAAGAGCGCGTTTTGCAAGGGCTTCTACGCGGGGGGTGGAAAGGCGGGGTGGGCAGGACGAACCTGGGCTTCGTTGAGGAGCTTGATTGGGATACCGATCGTACTCGTCATTATGGCGGTATTAAATCTGGTGGAGCTGCGCAAGGTTCGTGTTGAGCTCGAAGGAAAAGGAGTAGTGTGGGCGTTGGCGCAGAGTCGTGAGGTTTGTTCTGCGCTCTTGAACCTCTAACCTTTCCATGCTGCTGCATCTCAAAATATTGGCGCTAGTGAAGCTTCCCTGTCTGAGCTCTGAACCACCCACTGTAAGTGAAGTCCACCACAACCACGTATCTCACGTTTCTTCCCAAACTTCACACGTAATCCAAAACTTTGAGAAGGAAATCAATGGATATGTCATCCTTCAACATCTCCGCCACACTCTCGCTTTTCCGGCTTGTCACACGTCCGAATTTATGTCTTCCTCAATCTACCTTTGCGACGTTCAACGATCTACCAATCCCTTTGGATAAAGCTTTCGAGGGGAAGTATAAGAATGTGGATATTCGAGCGGTGGTTCTGGATAAAGATAATTGCTTTGCGAGACCGCATGAAAATGGGATTTTTGAGGGGTATGAGGTTTGTTGGTTTCCTATTCTTATTCTTACAAGGCAACTATTCTCACCCCTTCTTTACTCTCTTTATCTTGTGTACTCAAACCAAACTCATTCATATGAAAATTGGGATGGGGGAATAGAGCTAATAAAACCACCCAGAAACACTTCGCCCATCTCGAGAAAACGTACCCCAACCGCAAACTCCTCATCGTCTCCAACACCGCGGGCTCCTCCTCCGATCCCACGCTTTCCCTTTCAGCGGCTGTGGTGGAAAGTACGGGGGTGCATGTCCTTCCCCATTCGAGGAAGAAGCCTGGGTGTGGAGGGGAGATCATGGAGTACTTTCGGAAGTATCCCGAGACGGGGGTTACGAGGCCGGAACATGTTGTTGTGAGTTTTTATATTTTTGATTTACTTGGAGTTTTTGGTGTGGTGCTGTAACTTGAAGTGATATTGTCACTTTTACACTTTTCTCGTGAGAGCTTTCTTTGGTGGTATTTTGCTTTTCGTTTTTGTTTTGAAGCAAGAAGGGCTTTGGGAAAGATGCTAATTTACTATCCCATTAAAAGGTTATAGGTGACCGCCTTACCACCGATGTCATGCTCGCGAATACCATGGGGAGTTACTCGTGTTTCCTGAAAGATGGAGTGTTGGGTGCACAGAAGCTAAGCTTTGTAAGTCCATTCCCACTTCGGGCTCTTCATTCCCTCCAGTTGTTTCCTTTGAATATACTTGATCTAACAAGCCTTTAGCTCGCTAAAATGGAACAGCGCTTCGCGAATTTTATTCTACGGAGAGGGTACGTTGCTCCTGACCCCTCGAGTCCTTTTTGAGGAAGTAGAGGGGTTGGTTGTAGGCTTTTTGTGAGATTATGATGATGATGTAATGTAATTTATGTGGAGTCTTTGATGATTTGCGATGTTTTTGTTGTGGGACTTGTGGATGTAATTATAGTATCTTAAGTGATTGTGTGTGTAGATGCATGTATATACAGATAGAAATATAAATGTTTATGCCAGAAGGCTGAATTGTGCCTCGCTTAATTGGTTGGTCTCTAAGAGTAGAAAGGTTACTAAACATGTTTCGATAGTAATGTAGTGATCATTTACCTAATCTCCAGAAAACTAAAGTTCAGTTTCCATTAAAAAGGGCCACTTTCGTCTCTTTTGTTGGAATGGATTTATGTGTCTAGGGATACTTTGCACGTGAGAAGAGTTATTACATTATAATAAGCAAGTCCCCTATATTATTTACTTCTTAGTAATGATTGTTGTTTTATACTGACAGTGGAAAACCGGGTAAAAAAGTAATACCTAATTAAATTGTAAATAACATATAAAAAGGGAACCACTCTTGAATTTCACCTACATAAGGTATGTTTTGTTATATACTTGTGTTGCATTTCGCTAGAGAATGCCTTCTGATCCTTGCTCTAGGTGAAGTGAAGCTACCAAGTGAGAAAAACGAGTATAAGATAGTCTTATTTTTACTTGTATCGTTTCTGGTAGTTGAAAGAATAAAGACCGTCAAGCTTAAAGTGCAGAAACTAGAATTGGAAAAGGTGGAATATCTAAGTTCCTGTCATTTGTCCTCTGTCGTTCCATGTTGTTGCAGTGGACAGCTGAGACAATAGAGTGGATATACAATTCTACATATACACAATCAGTTTTGAAGCTCTATGGTGTTCTTGGTTTTATTAGGTTTTTTTTTTGATAATCCTTTAAGCTGAAGTAAGGAGCTTGGTTGTAAGTGATCAAGTGACCATTGAGTCTAACAACGTCACTCCCCCCTGGATTTCCTCGCCTAACATACAGAAATTCACCTACTCAACTTCACCACTAAAACCAAAAGTGGTCACATTCTACTTATCGGATATCATCGGCATGTACAATCGGTTATTCCTGCCAATAAATGCTATTGCTAAGCTAGTTGCGCTGATGTCGGCTCAATCTTATACCGACCCACAAATGTGAATATTTCAAAACACCCCCTCCTTCCCCGCTTCCATTTCCTTTCCAACTCCTTCCACCTTCCATCCATCATCCTCTTCGCAACTCATCCTTACAGTGAGTGTCGTGATGGAGCAAACAGAGAGCCCACCGATGGGTCATCCACCTGAACATCCACCTGAGCATCCTACTGAGCATTCATTGGAGCATATAATGGAGCATTCGACCGATCAACTGGTGGACCGTCCAATGGAGCAACCTGCAGATCAGCAAATGGTCCAGCCAGCAGTCCAACAAATGGAGCTCACAGCAGATCAAGTAACGGAGCAACCTGCAGAGCAAGAACTGATCCAACCTGCCGAGGAACATGTGGTTCAGCGAGCAGATCAACCGCCGGAGCATCTAGTAGATCATCCGATGGAGCAACCTGCAGAGCAACAGGTGTTCCAGCAAATTGTTCAGCCTGCAGAGCAACAAGCGGTTCAGCCAGCAATTCAACCAGTGGAGCAGTCAACAGATCAATCAGCGGAACAACCTGCACAGAAAGAACTGGTTCAACCTGCACAGCAACAACTAAAGCGGCCAAGAGGTCAACCACCTAAGAAACATGCGGCGAGACCAGTAGAACAGCCAACTGATACCCCCAAAAAACACAAGAATCCTGGAAAGTCCTGGAGTGACATTGAACTTCGATACATTTGGGATGTTGTTCAAGAGCAGCGAAATGAGGGCATGGCTGTATGTTATTTTACCCCTTTCCCTTCTCGGATCTTCTCTGTAAGCAGCCTTAGGGATGCTCATCAACCTCTTTTACTCTTCGCTCCCACCTTTTGAGAAACAAGTTGACTAATTCATTGCAGTGGAAAGATTGTGCCATCGCTATGCATTTGGAAATGAGAAAGCAAAACCGTAAGAGCATCTCTTCATTTGTAACTTAGACTGTTACTTCGTTGTTCTCATGGTTCACTATCTGCCCTCTACAGAACTTGAGCAAATATTATTTCATCGTCTCATAAATACATAAGCTTACATTCCATATTCTAGATGTCCGTCGCCGTTATGAAGCCCATAGTCTTCTCCAAGCCTGGAAGAAGTACTTCACTGAAGCTGCTAAGAACCGAGGAACTTTCGATTACATCAACAGCGCACCTCTCGCCAAGCGACCTCCTCCCCGACAAGCCCCAAACAACTCGAGATATGTCGTCAAGTCCCACTACCGACCACAACAGGTTCTCATTGCCACCAGTTCTAGATCTGCCGCTTCCTGGGGTTATGGCACAGAGGAGTTTGAACAAGCAGTTGAAGATGGTGGAGCTTCTGCTGCTATGGAGTACGAAGATGAAGACGAGGAGTTCGGTGGCAACGATGAGCTTTCCAATGCGGGAGGCAACATGAGAAGTCTTTCACGTGCATCAAAGGAGGTTTCATCCAATGACCGCTACGAAAATGACGACGATGATGAGTTTCCTGATGTAAATGAGCTCACAAAGCAGCCCGCCAGATCCTTCAAGGCCTCTGAGAGACCAGTCGCACGTTCTCTTCCTCCAAGAGCTTCAAAGTCAAGCAAGCCACTTGTCGATTACAGCAGTGATACTGATGATAGTCTTGCTGATGATGATGATGACTATGACAATCAAGCTGGTAAACGTAAGTCTCCAAGCATCCTTGCCCTCTATGAAACATTACTAATACTTGTCACCCAGAACCTCGCAAGCGTATCAAGGGAGTTATTGTGCACGCAGGTAATGAAATCGAGTTCGATTATGGTAGCGAGTCTGGACGACCAGCTGCATCATCCACCTTTGCACAGTCGCCACACCCAGAGAATCAACTCAGTTTTGTCAGAAGAGGAGAGTCAGAGGCGGAGGACACGAAGTTCCCACCTACCACCGCACCAAGACCACACAACGTCTTTGATGTCCCTATCGGCCTTCCACACCAAGCTGATATTGAATACCCATACAAGACACCAAGCATCAAATCCGATCCCAGCTTCCTCGCTGTCCCTCCTCAACCCACACCACGTAATAAGCCAGGTCCCAAGCCATGGCGCCCCGATCCCTCCAACTTCAAGGCTAAACCCTCCCGTGCTTCTCTCGATGCTCACATGACCCAAGGCACAGGAGTCTACTGGCAAGACCCGGGTCGAATCTTGACATACAAGCAAAAGCAGGCCAAGAAGCGAGAGGAGTTGATGGCAAGCCGTGAGGCGAGAATAAAGGCTGGTATCAAAGTTCCTGCATTGAAGAAGCCACGCGTTAAGGAAGTTCCTCCTCCTTTGATCCCTCAGAATTTCAAGGGTAATGCGTTGACGCAATTACAGGCTCTTCACAATCAGCAGCTTATGGATGATATGATGGGTAATTCTTGAAGAGGCGAGATTGAGGTGCTTTACATGCGAATGATTTTGCGGTGTTTATGAAGGTGACGTTGATGATAGCTATACAAGGAAATCAGATTGAGCGAAATTGAGCCTGTATTGGGAGGCAGTAATTCAGAGATCCTTAGATGGCGAATCAGAGTACCTTTCTTAAGAAATCTTGTGTGTCCGTGTGATACTTTAACACTTAGATTCACCTTTGGTAACTTCAGTCATTTTACGATGATCTGTGAAGTGGGTTTGTGAACAAAGTAGGGTGTAGCAGCTTCAGATGAGGAACATAGGATTTGAATCATTTCTCAAATATCTTTGTTGAAACTCGTCTTAATATTTTCAGTTGTTCCACCTCAACTGAGAAAGATAGCGATGACCAGTAGTTTAAGCGAATTATAAATACAAATCAGAAAAACACGCCACTCCTCTCTTCTACAACCTGGTATTATCTTTATCTTGCACATCCTGAAGCGTAAATCTATGATATTCAGGAAACAATAAATGTAGACACTTTGACAACGTTTCTCTTATGTAACGATCAACAGTATATAATTTATCTTGCTTTTTAGCACAAATAGTTGAATAGACTCAACCACCAGCAATTAAAGTAATAGGAAATTATTGCTACAGTAGCAAGACACCATCCAAACCCCTATAGTTTAATTACATTAGTTCACAGAGCTAACATATAAACCAAAGTACCTAGGTACCTTGATTTGTAAAAGTAAACTAGTCTGTAAATTCCTTCCAAATGAGAGTAGTTCTCTAAGCCTATATCGTAGACTTGAGAAAAATCCTTTGCCTTCGTGCCATGCGCTGGAGTCTCGAAGAGAGATCTACAGGTCATCTCCGTACAGGCCTGTTGTACAAAATAGAATTTTGTAAAATTTCTTAGGCCCTATGACATCTATAATTAGTTGATTGTTTGTACTAAATTTGTACGATTTTGTTTCGCAAGCTAAATAGGCTCTTACTTTGTGATTTCACGAACATTTATATTCCTCCTCCTTTGTTAAGCAATAGATGATTTCTGTCAGAAATTATGGCATGTAAATTAGTTAATAAGTACGTTCTAGGGCCTTAATTAGGTACTCTGCCTTCAAAATGCATCGAGACCTAATATATCACTGAAACACCTTTTCCGCTAACCCGCCTGCCTCCACTCAAGACAACTCCAGCTTATTTACCATTATACAGTACTTATATATCTGGATTCCATCCTTAGATGCACATTAATTTATCTTAAGGTACTCCACACACTCGTAGCTTTGTCGTCCCTATTCTAATATATTAACACGTTATCGTTTCAGAGAACTTTCAGAATTCGCATCTCCATTACAAATCGATCAATATATGAATGAGTCTATGTAGTACTCACCCCTTAAGGCCTACATTTAGTCAAACACTGATCGCTGGTGTATAGATACTCGGTCTAGACTTCTTCTACCATGGCAGTGGCAGCGAAGCCAAGCGCGAAGATAAAATTAAGGAGACGTATATTAACGAAGTATTTGGTGGTTGATATAGGTACCGATCGAATCGATGAGAGTAATTGTCCTATAAGAAAGTCATAGTTATTCGTCATATATAAATAATCCAGGCATATAGATATCTCAAGCAAACAACCCGCCTTGCAAGTTCCGAATACCTAGATACATCTGTAAGTACAGCTTGGCAATACCTCGGTAGTGCTATATTTCTCCTCGCGTCGGTGCTTGTAAAACTATCAACTTACAAAAGAGCGATAGAATGAGGTGCCTCAAAGGAGAGCCTAGGGTTTCTTGGAATCGGCTAGATATCCATGTTTTTTATAGGCATTCGACTCTCGACAATAATAATAGCGAGAGAACTCCGCTCTTAGAAAAATCAATCAATTTGATCTCTCTTGTAGAACTATATTATAAGTATACTCAAATCAAAATCACGCTACGCGATAGTTAAAGCCCAGGTCACTTTCCTACGTAATAGACCCCCGAAAAGGTCCTATAACCATGTCAACGAAGAGCCACCATTTCCCTAGTCCTTGTCGCCCTATAAGAACTCCCCAAAAGTCTCAAGCTCTCTTCCTCTTATTTTTAGAATCGTAAATTTCTTTCTTGTCCTCTTTTATTTTGTTGTTCCCCGCTTCCTATGACTAGTCGCTTAATCCCTCCTCGGAAACATATTCGGGTTCAAGATACCATATTCGCGTTCTAGCCAGTGAGAATCAAGAATAGTGGAAAACTCCCTTTCGAGCTAACTGGCCGTAGGATATAGGTTTTCTGTGAATACCGTATTCGCTTTCTCGTTAGTGATACTCTAGGAGAGCGGGAAGTTCCCTTTCTATAATCACCTCTGCATTTTACAATTCTAACACCAATCCTATAAGGAACTATAATAAACCTACATGCCGGACATATAAGTACATCAACACCAAACTCCCTCCGACACCTCTGGATTCTTATATCAATCCCCGCAGAAACTAACAAGTTCCCCTATTTCAACTCATCTCTCTCCACCAACTTCCCAAGCTCCCCTTCAAAAGTCTCGTATATAAATCCAATCTCACAAGCCCTTACCAACCACCTCCCCTCATCAACATCCCACAAAACCAATAAACGCAAAAGTCTAGAAAATTTACAAATAACCCATTATCCTCTTACAAGAATAAAAAACCAACTTGCTTTACTTCCTTAAACCCACAGATCTCCAATATGGCGGATGACAGTAGCCAAGAGAACTTGAAGGTACGTAGGTAGGTAGGTAAGTTCTTCCACCTCTGTATACGCCAAATCTTGTATATGAATTTGTAATCTAAATGGCGAGCGCAAATAGAAAAGGTATGTTTAATACTCTATGGAATATGAGAACTCTCTGCCGTGAAGATTGTGAAGTAGGACATACATTAAGTTTATAGGTTATCTGTTAGTTAGTTAGTCAGTCTCTACTTACTGGGTTTTGTTAGAAGCAAATTACACAACTTTTCAAGGCGTCTTGTCATCTGAGGAGTCTCGAGGCTTCGATCTCGCAAAGCTTTCTCGGAACTCGTAGAGTAAGTAGCTGATTTCATTTTGGAAGAAGAGGAGAGAGTATGGCAGTAGCTTTCTATGTTCTCAACGCTGTTGATACAGAAAATAGGGGTAAGAAGTTGGTACAGTATCACAATGTGCAAACAGTCGAGAATTTCAGAAATTGCTTTTCTTTTCTCTTCCTTTTTAGGAAGGATGAGTTTGCGTTCCTGTGTGGGCAGTCATTGGAAGCTATTGCTCACAATAGCCATGCTATAACTTCAGAAAAGAGCCACAAACCAAACAATATACCAGTCCATTATTATATACAGAAGAATCATTTAGATTCCCGAAACGCCACCCTATGCAACACACCCCTTTCAACGGGTATCCCACCACCTCAGAAATCCACAATCTACCCATCCATCCCACACCACAACGTTAAACTGCCTCCCATCCATCCATTGAACCTAACCAACTCAACTCCCACACCCCACCAACCCAACACCAACCACCACTCCCCCTCCCCAAAAAATCAAGCATCCCCAACCTCACAAACCGCCTCCAAACACTCCCTCGTAACCTTCACCCCCTCATCCAGCACGCTTTTCGGCAGCGCCAAATTCGCACCTCCCTCCCCCCTCCCCTTCACCTCCCCCTTCCCCGTCGTCGACAGCCCATTACTCCCCTCCGCGCTCCGTGCCGCCACGCTATCCTTCCGAATATCATCCAGCACCCGCTTCATCAGTACGGGGAACGTGACGATGTCGCCGGCGCGCAGGAGGTGGAGCGCGTGGTTGTGGATGAGGGTTGGCCAGTTGGTGGATGAGGAGTTGAGGCTGTGGAGGAGGGATTCTTGGATTCTGATAAGGGAGGGTTAGTTGATTGGGTGTGAGGAGGTGTAGAGTGGAGAAGGCTGGGGGAGGGGAGGGAGGGTAAGTACTTGTTTATATGGCCGTCTCGGAGGAGGACGGTGTTAATTTGTGAGCGTAGATCGGGATCTTGTGTTGTTGGCGCGTATGCTGCCACGGCTTTGGGTACACGCACTGGGGTCGTGGGTTCCGTAGGCATCTTACGAGCTTGCGAACTTGAACTCGAGGTTTGCAAGTCAATACTCGTATCTGTAGCGCAAGGTTTGGTGGTAGCTTGTAGTTGGTAATTGCTTGCGAAGAAGCTATATTCTTCTCTCTTTTGTGCAAGTCTGGGTTCTGGATCTGGATGGCGCAACTTATAACGGGTACAAAGTGCAATTGTCGGGTGAAATGAGCGAGGTTTCTTGGGATTGGATTGGATTGTCTTTATTATTATTGTTTGTTATTCGAGGCTTTTTGGGGGGTTGTGGAGGACGAGGCTGAGAGAAAAGAGGAAGGCTGACGTCTGGACCCTCTTATTTCCACACCCAGCCAATCAGAAATCTGGGGAAGTCAAGCCGCAAACCAAAATAGAATTCAGAGCATGTATTCTTTTGAACTTTTTTTATTCTTTATGTCTAAGGTGGTTTCTTTGAGTTTTTATTTATTGTGTTCATAACTATACATTTTTTCAAAGTTTTTCAACTCTTTTGTAAAAATCATGGAGTTGGACTTTGTAAAAGTGAGTTCGCTTCTTTGCACCAAGTGCAGGGATTCGGAATTGATAGAGTACAAGAACACTTCTACTTGATGACTCTACTTCTTGTTCAAATAAGCCTTTAAGAATTGGCTCAACTACTCGAAATGGCTCTAATACTTGAGTTAATATAATCTTAACTAATCTAAAAGCGCTTGGGAAATTGCGACTAGTCGGTACCTCGAGAATACGGGTAGTGAGTTACCGAGTCCTACATCCCTTGGTTCCATTGTTTCCAAGTATTCGAATGATTGAATTCTGGGTGCGGATGTAACCATGACTTGCTATGAGGCCACGGCACAGAGCATATAAACAACATCTAATCATAGCATAACGAAAAAGGCGGAAGAACAATCGGTTGACCCCAATCTTCGAAATCCGGGGCAAAGATCAATGGTCCATGAAAGCAAGCCATGAAGAGCTACGGACGATCCGCTTAAGCTTATGCACAGCTATGTAAATTTACATTCAAGCCCTATGAATGAATGGACCCGACAAAGTGATTTACCTACGATGTTGGATCCGGCACGGAATATCTTCAGACGGAAATCGCGTGCATAATGGCGAGGAAGATCTTCGGGGGAAGGATATTGTGGGGGGTTTCTGTTTGAGGTGCCATTTTTGGGCACGGGCAGTGCCTTTCGAACCACAAGGTGGCAAGGCAGGTGCTAAACAAAAGCTTGACTAAAAGCTAAATGGTCGTGAGGATGAATATCAGATGTTTGGTTGTACATTTGATTCCTGAGAGGATGGAGATGGGACCTCAGGAAGGGAGTTGTTGGTGTTGAGGTTGTGATAACATTTATGGCTAGCGCAGGCATTGTGGATGCACACCGTTTATATTGATATATAGAGTCAACAGATGCCAGACTGGGGATGGTGATGGGCGAAAGATTGGATTGTAGTGGCGATTGGGGTATGGATAGCCAACCGAGTCGAGCTCTCCATCCCCCTGATTTCCCCGCTGACAGTCAATTTGAAACGCACGTCCAAGCGGACCCTGTTTCAAGCAACCACATCCCAACACGACATCATCACAAATGAGCTTTTTGATTGGCAATCCTCGCTCGTCGTAGCACAAATTGAAGCAGACGTCGGCCATCATACCCCCAAGAGAACTTGAACATGCCGGGTTTGACTGGTCGACTCCGAGTTGTTGGTTGGCAACGGGGATGCGCAATCTCAGGGGGTTGAGCTCGAGGTTCGAGTGTGGTGAGGGTGAGTGCAAGACAAACGGAGACAGCGAGAGAAGCGAAGCGCCCCTGCAAGAGCTTCAATCTGGAAGTGCCCACTGCCCACTGAGTAGTGGATGACAGGCCACAGCTGGAGATGAGGTGGGACCTGTATCCAAATTGAGGGCCAGATGCAAAAAGAGGCTCTGCTCTTGGCTGCTCTTGTTTCTGCCCTACTATTCTTTCGTCTCCTGCCTTCTTTGCTCTCTCCTTCAACCACTGCATCGCCTATCAAAAGCCTCATATCCTCTCCTTTGCGCCCCCTCTTTTCTCCTCCTCTAGCCAACCAAGCGCTGGTGTTTTTTCTTTCTATTCTTCACTTCTTGAATCAATCAATCCTTTCCATTTTTTTCTGTTTCTTTTCATGCAATCCTTCCTCCATTATTCAACAACAAGAACCCACCGTTCTAGCTTTCCAGGTCTCCCATTGTAACCCTACTCTATTTGCAACAACCGCAACCTGCGCAGGAACCAGATTCTCTATTTTCATCTTACACACCAACAGTTGCCAGGCGACCCATCCCATTTTTTTCTTGAGACGAACTATCATTTGACATTGGCATTGGCCATCGTCATCGTTAACAACGGAAAACTTGATCCGCGCTCGGCCATCAACAACTAGCGGTTCCAGTCGCAAACGCGAAGGCGCGGAACATTGTTCTTCAATTATCATCGAGCGAGTCGATATCAGCGCGTTTAAAACCACAAACGTTTGAACCACCTCAACATTATCGCGAGTCCGAATTGTGGGGATTTGGGGACAGTTTGAAGAAGCTCTGGGTAGCCATCCTGGTAGCATTCTGATATCGATTTTTATCGACAACTTTCCAGGCGAATTTATTTTCTTTTTCCCGGAGAACCCTCATAAACACCAAAATGCGCCGGAGTAATTTATTGATGGGGATGGTGGTGCTTCCATCAGCCAACGCACTTTCACTCGCCAACTTTCAGCAAATAACGTCAAGTGTAATACCTGTGACCTGTATGGTAGCGTACAATGGGTATGCTATGAGACTTGTATTTTCTAACCTACGTAGCTAACTGAGATCTAGTCAAATACCAGTATGCACAACCAACGATTTTAATGTAGCATGTACAGCAGCTTGTCAAACATCTCTGCTTTTAACGGGAACCACCGTGAGAACCGCTTGTTCGCAAGGCTCAGCGGGTTCAACCACGTTGCTGGGAATAGTGATGAACGGGGGGATAATTCAAGCGTTGTGTCCCAAAGTTACAGGAAATACACCAGTAGCACCGTCTAAACCACCTCCGGCTCCCACATCCATACCTTTACTATCTACACGGCCGGCACCTCTTGCGAGTAGCTCAACAAGCACGAGCGTTATACCAACCCTTCCAATTGCAAATCCACTTTTAGATCCCACCACTAAACAAATTATCCCCCAAAGAACATCTACCGCGAATCCACCACCACCGCCAGCAACACCAACAGCAGCGCCACCACCACCACCACCTCCTGTATTCGTACCCCCAGTTAATACCCAACCATCGGCGGTACCAACTCCATCCCGTAATCCAACCCCTCCGCAAATCCCAGCTTCAAATACATTACGTCCATCCGTCTCTTCTCCAACAGGAGGAACGGGAGGAACCGTAGATACATCAACACCACCGCAAGGGACACCAGTTCGACCGCCACAGGGACAAACCACCGGTCCAGGCGCTCGAAGCACCGAACCGCCAGCCGCAAGTGGGCATCGGGGATCGCAAGACACCGGCGGTGGAAGTCCCTTTGATTCGCAGCGAAGTCAAGGAAACAGTCTTGACGGGAGCTCGGCGTTATGTGCGTTGGTGGTTGCGGTATGGACGACTATCGTGTTTGGACGATTATAGGCCAAATTTCTTTTGTGCTGGGATTGGAGAAGACAGACTACTTTTCTTTTCATGAAAGGGTAATTGATATTACACCTGTAATGTTTTTATTGTACTTGTAAGTACTAAAGGATTTGAGGATGAAGAATCGGGAAGATGAGATAGAAAGAAAGAGCAAAAGAAAGAAAGAGAGAAAGGATGATTAGGATCATCGAATGTAGATGGACAATGGGGAAGCAATGGCCTGAACATATATATCCAGTTATTTAGCAATGGCGCAACAGGGCTCGGGAGGAATACCTTTTGATTTTGACTGATTGATACCATGTAGCAAAGCGAAGCGAAGCGAAGCGCAGCGAGGCAAAGCAAAGCAAAGAAGAGAAAATGTAGGGATACTGTATAATATCAAATACAAATAGAGCTTTATATCATCTGGTAGCTGTCTAGGCACTTTGAGATTCTGAAATGGATTGTTTACTTACTAGCGCTCCTCGCGTGCTTTAGGATCGTTATGGACTGTAACGACATGGATTCGCGAGCTCGCTTTTCGAGTTGGTTCTCGCTTCGCTTCGCTTTGTTTCGCGACCACGGGTAAGTAAGAGCACGAGTGGAGAGCTTCACCTATCTATCTTATTTCAATTCAAAATTTGGATATTCATATCAATTAGAGGGTTTCCTAATTTAAGAAAATGGCTATAGAAACATTACATAATCTATACCTCAAATTCCCAGCCCCAAAAAACACATTACCCTACACTCCTTGTATCTTCCCTTCCACTTATATATTCCAGTCCGATTAAATCCCATCCAATCCACTCTACTCCCTACCAACCATCACCTTCCCAAAACAACACATCCACACACAAAAACCCCAACCCCGTATCTCACCAACATAATTTACCATCACACCCCCATTTTCTAGACCTAGACCACCTAATACCTATCCCCCTTCCACAACCCATCGAACCTCTCCCTCGTCCCACCTCTATACACCCCTCTATCAGTATATCGCCCCCTCTCCATCCTCTCCCTCTCCATATCCCTATCCACCCTATCCACCCTTTCTCTCCCCACATCCCTCTCCCTCACCCCCTCACCCTCACGACACCGCCCCCTCGTCCTCGTCCTCTCCCCACGATGCCCACGTTTATGCCGCCGTCTCACCTCCGTCTCCCACTCCTCCTCGTCCCCGTATAAAGTGCCTCTCGGCCAGAAATGGTGGAAGCAGGCGAAGACGCCGAGGATTTCTAGGATGTGGAGGAGGGTTTTTGGTTGGACCATTTTTCCCCCTGTGTTTGTATTTCTGTTTTTGGGGTGGGGAGGGATGGGGATGGTTTTGATGGGAGGTTGAGGTTGGTTTGGTAGCGTTTAGAGTTTTGGATGGACGTTTATTGTGTTTCTCCGAGGGAGGGAAAGGAAAGGTTCCGAGAAGGATAAGCTGGGATCGAAGATTCCCTCTCCCTTCCGTATTGATAATTGTATATATATATAGCGAAAGAGGGGAGGAAAGAACCTCGTACTCTGCAGAAAAACGAGGTTCCAGAAGCCTGCTCGTAAATTAGCAAATCAATCAATCAATCAGACCCAATTCCTCTAATTCCCTCAAACCCGAAAACCAAAACCAAAACCAAAACCTCGATAAAAGGAACTCGCAATACATACTATCCGTCCAACCCAGAACCACCACCGTACCTCAGCGAAACATGCCTTGAGAGAATTCAAGGCGATGGTAGGTAGATGTGGTAATCGAGTACTTTCTAGCAAACAACCCTCTTCTCTTTTCCAGTCCAGTCAAGACTCCAAAAATCACCTCTCCAAGACGGTAGGATAGACACAATAACGTCCGCAGAATGTATACGTAATACTTCGTTATGAATCCAACCTCAAATCCCTCAAATGACGTAAAGAAACCCTCTACAAGTAGAAACGAGATAAGACAAGACGAGTAAAGCCTTACAAGTAAGTCCAGTAAATCCAGCCCGTACTCACGAAAACCAGTTCGCATCCCCCATCTCCCATCCCACCCCTCTCCCCTCCCAATCAAAAACCCCCACCTCCAAAAAATCGGAACGTTACAAAAACCCTAATCCCCCATCGCACGTTCGCATGTCCCAAAACTTTATCACGATTGGCCAAAGCATGAGGCTCAAGTGGCGCAAGCTGGGGGTGTATACCATGTCGCAGGGATGAGATACATAAATAAAGTTTCTTGCAACTGGAAATCCACCAGTTAGACGTCTGTTGGTGGTGTGAGACCCGGAAGGAAGGGAGGAAGGGAAGGTTTCGTACTTGGAGAGTACTATAGTGATATAAGGATTGTTATGTCTGACGGCATGGTGGTGAACGTTTTGTTGGTTTGGGTGCTTGTATATCTTTTGGGGGGAGGGGGTGGAGGGGTTTGGTCTGCTCGCTTACAGTACTTGAGGAGTGGGTAGGGATCGTGTTGTTGACCGTTTTGGGCGGCTGGACTAGCTGTCCGCTATTTGGTTTGTAGGTATTTTGAATAGCTAGTTCTTTACTTGGGACTCTTCTTACTAATAGCCAGTGCGTCTTCCTACGGCGCTGTCGCTATTACGCGGGTTGGGGTTCTGTATGTACCGTGAGTCACTCGTCTTGTATTGAGAAGGTTCAAACGGACTTACCTACTTACTCGTCTGATCCAAAGGCAAACTCTGGAACTTTGGGTATGTCATTTTTACGAGTAGCGAGCGTGTATTCTGGTTCGCGGGGGTGGAGGTGTGTAGTAGAATAGTAGTTCAAAGGAGGGTGTGTTTATCTTTGATCCTTTCTTGGATATTCGAGTAGAATGCGAAGGGGGGAGTACAGAAATAGAGATACACATCTTGAGTTACTAGATCAAAAGCAACCACCATTCATCAAGAACACCTCGCTCCATCTCCAACCCCAACAATTGAGAACCTTGAACCTTGCTCAAGGTCTGCTTTGTACCCATTATGGTTACAGCACGCAGGCTGAATGGGTGATAGAACACGGAGAACTGATGCCCACCTTGGAAATATCCGTCTTATTGCGGGATATCCTCTTGTTCATAGGAGTCTGATTGTCTGGTCTACCAATTGTCCACCCATAAACATTTCAACTCTTCGCTTCTTTCAAGGAAAAAGGGGGCCATCATTTATTCGCCTTTCTCTCTACATAAAACGCTGGAAAGGGATCATGGCTCCCACGTATCGTACATTCATCTTGCCATTGGTAAAAAAGATACAGCCCGAGATAAAATGGTATAGACGTAGTTTCAACGACCACTTGGCCCAGAAAAAGCTTTGCCGGAATACGAAAAACTCCAGTCTGGGGGATGAATTAGTAACTTAAAAACAGAAACAACAGCAAGAAAGCTAATGGGAACCAAATACTTCACCACCAAATCTTCCAGCATTGCAAAAAACTGTATGGCTACAACTCTGTTTTCCACAATTTCACATTACCAACCATAAAAAACTGTATGGCTACAACTCTGTTTTCCACAATTTCACATTACCAACCATAAAAAGCAGGAAAAGCATAGCTCTCCCAGTGCCACCCCACCTATAATACACGTATAACACCACCCCTAAGCCCTCTTCCCCTCCTTCCTCATAATCTTCCTCCTCTGCGCCATCATATGCGAAAACAGGACATAACTCCCCGGCACATAAACCATCAAAATCGCCTGCAAAAGCCACGCAAGGGGTTCTGCAATCGCTCTCGCGGGTTCCACCGCGCTCCAGATCAACCAGCACTCCGAGCTGATCCCCAATGGATAGAGTACGTAGAAAGTATTATATCGGAACCACGTCATGAACGCGGGGCTGAACCCGGACAGCGTGAGGGTAAAGTACGAGTACCGGATGACCTCGGTGATGGACCAGGCGAGGAGCATGCTGGAGTAGGCGGCGGATTTGGCGAGGTGCGGGAAGGTGTTTACGATGGGCCAGACGAGGAGGATGCGTGAGGAGACTTGCATTAGAGTTGTGAAGAGGGGGGCGCGTACGATTCCTGTATTCGAGAATTATATTAGCCTCGTCTCTCCATACTTAATACTCAATATTCTATACACCCCTCCGTTCAAGCCCCCCTCGTCACAGAAAAAAAAGACACAAAAACATACCAACAGCCGAATGCAAAACCTCCAGCAGCGCCACCGTCTGCGTCCATTTCGCAAACCGTCCCACGCCAGGATACACCCTCCCAAATCCCACCAGCGGAACCAGCAAACACACTCGTCCCAAAACCACGAGCCAGGAAAGCGCCGAGACGAAGTTGTAGATGATGAGGTATTGTGTTTTGGGCGAGCTCGACGTCAGGGGACGGGGTCCGGGCTGTGGAATTATGGTCGAGGATTCGCTGCGGGCGCGAGCTTCCGTTCGAGGGGTCGGCGGCTGGTCCATGGTCACTTGGAATGGTCGATATGGTTGTGAGAAGGTGTCGTGGTGTTCTGGAAATGCGGCATGTCTTGGCGAGGAAGCTCGGGGCAGGCGGGAGCTCAGCTCCTGTACAGCCCCTTCTCAAAAGTAGCGAAAAACAAGGGTTATCTACTAGTGTATTGCAGGGTAATTGGCAAGGTATTTTGTATGTGAATAACTTTCTTCTACAGGTTCTGGGGTTGCGAAACATCTTGCTACTTTTGAAAGGGGCTGTAGAAACCACCACTTACTTACTCACTTACATCCTTGCTCAAAACTGTGTGTACTCGTAAGGTGAACTTAGAAACAACTGCTTTAGACTGTCTTGTAGGAGCGAAAAATCAAGGCATATATACAAAATCATCACTGATAATAGCAGGTCATGGAGAAGAAAGTTATGAAAAATATTATCGGCGTTCTATGGAAATAAGGTGCTACCTAGGAACAGATGTAATCTCTGATACAAGAGATATAGATCCGTTCTTCGCCTCTTGCATGCGCGAGCGAACAGAATGAAGATCTGTAACACACCGTCGAAGACTTTGAAGACCCCAGACTCCATGTCCGTCCTGGCACAGCAACCCCCCACCATTCTATGGTTCAATGCATATGCATGCGGGAATAAAGGAAAAAAGTAAAGTACAGTTTTTTAGTCGTAAAGGCCCTCGTCATCACCACCATCACCGTATCCAGCTGAAGCATTCGCAGCAGCTTCTCCAGCCTCGGGGAACTTGAAGAAAGCACCTGGCCCAGAAGACTTCATGCTCTGAGCAAATGCCTCATATCTGCGAATCTCAACATCAGAGACGGATCGTCGAGCTTGTGACATGGCCTCCTCAAAGTGAGCCTTGGTCAATTGAGGAACTGGATCTTCAGCATCCTCATCCTCCATATCAACATCTTCCCCAGCAGCCTCACGTGCCTTGCGTCGGTCAATGTCGAGCGAAATAGCCTCCTTGATGGCAAGCTTAACAGCGCGTTGTGTGATGAAGCCCAAATCTGCACCAGAGAACCCATGAGTGTTCTTGGCAATAAATTCAAGGTCAACATCGTCGGAGACAGGGGTCTTTCTAAGTTGGGCCTTCAAGATACCGGCACGGGAAGATTCATTTGGTAGAGGAACATAGACGAGTGTGTCGAGACGTCCAGGTCTGCAAAGAGCATTGTCGAGTTGTTCCGGTCTATTGGTGGCACCGATAACAAAGACATTCTTCTTTGAAGTCATACCGTCCATTTCTATCATTTATTAGTAAAGAGCTTCTCTGTAAAGGCTTCTGGGACTTACCAGTCAAAAGTTGGTTGACGACACGGTCAGAGGCCCCACCAGCATCTCCGTTAGAACCTCCACGAGACTTGGCGATGGAATCCAACTCATCCAAGAATACAACACAAGGAGCGGCAGCTCTAGCCTTGTCGAAGATATCTCTGATGTTACTCTCAGACTCACCAAACCACATGCTCAACAATTCAGGGCCCTTGACGGAGATGAAATTTGCCGAACACTCGTTCGCAACAGCCTTTGCGAGCAAAGTCTTACCAGTACCGGGAGGACCGTAAAACAAGACACCACGAGATGGGGAAAGACCAAATTTGAGGAACTTCTCGGGGTGATCCACTGGGTACTGGACACTCTCGATGAGTTCGCGCTTGACCTCCTCCAATCCTCCAATATCGTCCCAGCGAACGTTCGGAACTTCGACGACTGCAACCTCGCGAAGAGCAGAAGGGTTGGAAACACCGAGGGCAAAGCGGAAATTCTCCATGGTGACTCCCAATGAATCCAAGACTTCAGCATCAATGGTATCTTCATCAAGATCAATGAGATCCATCTTCTCACGAATCTGTTGCATAGCAGCCTCTGAGCAGAGAGATGCAATATCGGAACCAACATAACCGTGAGTCTCGGATGCAATTTGCTCGAGGTCGACATCATCGCCCAACTTCATATTCTTGGTGTGAATTTGAAGAATCTCCAAACGACCAGTTGGGTCAGGGATACCAATATCTACCTCACGGTCGAAACGTCCGAAACGACGAAGAGCAGGGTCGATAGAGTTAGGTCTGTTGGTTGCAGCCATAACCACAACATTTGATCTAGCCTTCATTCCATCCATGAGGGTAAGGAGTTGGGACACTACACGGCGCTCAACCTCTCCGTTGGTCTTATCTCTCTTGGGTGCAATAGAATCGATTTCGTCAATGAAAATAATTGCGGGAGAGTTCTTCTCGGCCTCCTCGAAAGCCTTTCGCAGATTCGACTCGGACTCACCAGCCATCTTTGACATAATTTCTGGACCATTGATCAGGAAGAAGAATGCTCCAGTTTCGTTGGCAACAGCTCGAGCCATAAGGGTCTTTCCGGTACCTGGGGGACCAAACATAAGAACACCACGAGGAGGCTTAATACCAATAGACTTGAAAAGTTGAGGGTGTCTTAATGGAAGCTCAACCATCTCTCGGATTTGTGCCATCTGCTTTCGGCATCCTCCAATATCATCGTAACCGACCTCATTCAAATTTCCCTCCTCATCCTCGCGCTGAATAGGTTCTCCTTCGCAGTGGATGACTGTGTCTTGGGCAACAATTCCGTACTCTGGAGGGTCAACCTCAACAACCTTAAACTCCACCTGTCTCATGCCACCTCGAACTGTGAAAAGATCTCCTTGTCGGACAGGTCGGTAGGCTTCACGGAAGTATGGGGCGAGGAACACATCGAAAAGGTTTCCGGTAAGACCTTCGACGGTGTCGGCGATCGGGAGGACTGCAATTCGCTTGGCCTATGGAATGGGTGAGCACTGTAGGTTTTGGGGTAGGAGACAGAGAAACTCACGTATTTGATATCTTGACATGGGTGAACAGTGATCATATCACCGTGCTTGACTCGGAGGTTGTGTCGAACCACACGGTTCATTCTGGCACTTCCATCATCCAAATCATCATCTGCGAGAACGATGAGAACTGTATCCTTGCGCTTCTTGCCCTTGACCAAGACGGTATCTCCTCGGAAGAGCGATAAGGTCTCCATGGTGTTGTTAGAAAGGGCAATGACGGAGTTATCATCATTGACGGCATCGGTGACCCTGCAAACAAACCATCAGAGCTGTAATCTGGAGCCGTGAACGGGAGTATCTTACATCAAAGAATTTGGCTTCTTCTTCTTCTTGAGAATGGCGGTCGCCGTGTCATCAGCCTGCAGTGATGTCAGTATTGAAGCTGGCGGATTGCCAGGTGGCGTTGTAGAAACTTACTGCCTTGTGCTCAGCACCAGAAGCATCGCTGGAGAATACTGTCAGTCCTCGATCTGAGACACAAGAAGATGATCCGAACTTACTTCAGGTTTACCTTCTTCTTGTGTTCGACATGATCCGGTTCTGCGGTCATCTTGATTGTCTTGAACCCGAAGGTCACAGGAGCAAGTTAACGGCGGGATGGGATGGGTATATGGATGCCAAACTATGGCGGTGTTTTGCAAAGGAGGAGATCGCGAAGAGGGGGTAGAGTCTGGCTCTGGCGGATGCGGATTCGGATGTATTTATGGGTGGAGTGGGAGTGGAAGATGGAGGGAAAGTTGGAAGATTGATAACCACAAAGTATCCAAGCTTAAGGATAGCTTGCGGTGCGGGTGCCGCTAGATTTAGGCTAGCGTGTGAGGCGGCGTTGCGTTCGACTTGGTTCGGTGAATTTCTGGGGGAAGGCAGCAGAGGCGACGTAGCGGAGTGTACCTAGTCTAGCGTAAGTACTGTAGGTACCACCACTGCCTACTTGAGCACCTACTTTTGCTGCTATGGAGTGTACTACGGCTACGGATACCTACTAGCCTTGCCTGACTAATCTGTCACTGTCCACTAAGAATAGCCTCAAACTGCTAGGAAATAGCCAGGAGCTACTAGAACCAACCGCCATAATCACTTGGTGAGGGCAACTCTGCGAGCTGGCCTCAATTCAATTTGGTGTGGCGTCAGAAACACCATCAGCTGACCACTTTTTATGATGGAGTCGGGTATTTCTATGAAGGTTCTGACGACGGGAAGTCCACAAGTGGATTAACTAATCAGAAAAGTGGCACCATAAAACAACTTTTATAAACATAATCATAATCATTGATTATACTATCTCATATTTTGCTACCGTATTAATTGGATTATAAGATATTATTTACGAATAAGATACTACTACGTTAGTAGATATAGTTCTATATATTCCGAAAAACTAATATCTTATAACTTTAACTAATTAGGAGGCTAGAATCTTAAATCTATGATTTTATATTATTTTTTAGATACTTTATTTAATACTACTATATTAGCTAAAACACTTATAATTATAGTACTAGATAGCTAAGAGAGTGTTTTAAAGTTAAGCTATAAAAAAACCGTATATAAATTTTATAAAAACTAAAGCTATTCCTAGATACCCTATATATTTACCCTATATATTTACCCTATATATTTACCCTATATTTTATGAACTTATCTATCTATATCTATATTTATATAGTCCTTCTTATCGAAATTAAAAGAGAACTTATTATTCTTATTACTATCGAATATATCTTTTATATTCTCTCTACTATTAGTTATTATATTTACTTTATTTTCCTTAAAATTGGTATTATCCTTAATACTATAGCTACTACTTTCTACATTATCTATAGTATAGTATATAGCTATCTAAAGATTATAACGCTTCCGAAGTACTATTAGCGTAGATTCTACTACTTTAGGTACCTCTAGTATATTAAGTACTTTAGGTTCGAGTAAAGGAAGAGAAGTAGGTTTATTAAATAGATTACTTTCGTAGATATAATTACTTACTATTATATTAGGTAAATCCTTTATTTTTATTTAATTATCTTTAGAACTATCAGATTGAGAAAAAGGCCTATTTATTAATAGATTAGTAGAAATATAAAGAGATAAGATTCCTAATACTTACGTTTCTAAAAGTCTTAATTAATATATCTTTATACTTATGATAAAGACGTTTAACTATCTTTTTAACCTAATATATTAATAATACTCTTCTATCTCCCTTTATAAATCTCTCTATCTTATATTTATTAGAATTAGCGTTATAATACGCTTCTTCCTCCTCTTAAATATATACTTTAATAAGAGAGTTATAAGAGATATCTACTACTTGTATATATTCTATTATTCCGCCGGGAATAATAGAAGTTATAATGTTTAGTTCCTTAAGCGTCTGATAGAGTTTAAGGGTTTAATTAGCTTAAAAGGTATATAACTTTTATACTAAAGGAGCCTTATTTATAGGAACCTTAGTACCACTAAATTTATATACTAAAAAGGCGTCTAAAGAGAGAAAGTAAGACTCCTTCTCTCCTAGCGATTCGATAGTAGTATATTAATATTATCTCTTAAACTACTAAATTATCTCTTTTATATTATAATACGCCTTCTTATTGTGACGACACGTACGATATGTTGCTCAAGGAGCGTCCAAGGTGTAGGTTATGGAATCGTAGAACTGTCTATTCGAAGATTCTAAGCTAAGGAGAGAAGAGAAGGAAGGACAGAAGCTCAAGAGCCAGAGGCTCTTAAATACAGGAGGTGGCGCCAAGGGCCATGCCTTAGCCGAGTCTCAGCCAGGGGCTCGTTTGACGCATGGTGGCCGCCGGGTTCCAGCCAGGGCTGGTCTGTAGCGTGGTGGCGGTGAGAACCGTCACATTTATTCTAGACTACGTTAACCCCGAAGTAGTACTTAAGTACCTCTTTCTATTAACTTAAATTAACCTTTCCTAGCTTTTTAGTAAATATTAAAAGTAGCTTATAATATTAAAGCCTATCTACGAATATATATAGTTAAAGCGTTACTTATCTTTTATTCTATTCTAATTAACTTATAGTTTTAAGGAATACTATCTTATTTCTATAATAATTATATATTAGTTATAATTTCTATAATAATTATATATATAACTAAAGGAGAGAAAGTCGAATATAAAAAGGGTTTAATTTATATTTCCGATATTCGATAAGAGATATCGTTTAACTCGAGGGGCGTTCTAATCTATAGGTATATAACTAGGTTTTATAATAGTATTATAGCGATTAAATTAGAGCTAGTTTTAAATAGTTCCTCGAAGCTCCTTAGACGTCTTTTAAGCTCTCTTAGTTTTATAGTAAAGGGAGATACTAAAGTAATAAAGGAACACTTAAAACTAAGCGTTTAAGAACTTAAATCCTAGATCTATATACTTTTATATTAAAGGATCCTAGAAAGTATAATAAAAATATAAAAGTCGGTATTACTCCCTTATATAATATACGATCTATCTATAAGTTATCCTTCTACCCTCTCTCCTAGCTTATATAAATATAGTATAAACTAACTTCTCTATAGTAGGCTCTCTTCCTTATTCCTTTAATCGAACTCTCTTCGCTTCTTTTCTCGCTCCTCGAATATCTTACTTATAAGAGATCTAATTATTTAGTATAATAGTAGTTATCTTTGAGGTTTTAGTAGTAGTATATCGAGATATCGGAATGGGTTTACCCTTTAGGCTTCTCTTCTAGGTATATAAGGTATAATATACTACTTAAAGCTTATACTTCCTAGGATAGCTTACTTTTATTATAATACTCCTAGTTATATTAGACGATATAAATATAGGGTAAAAAGGTAGGGTTTATTTACCTTTCTCTATTAGTATCGAAGGATTTAATAAGCTTACTATACTCTAATTAAAAGGTATTAAAAGCCTTAATAATAGACGTTTTATTTATTTTTCTAATCTATAACCTTCTTTTCTTATTATTAAGATAAGGAATATATAGGCGTTCCTTAGTATAAGGACTGGGTCTAGGGCCTTAGTAATAGGTATTTATTACTATAGCTATAAAGGCTTTATGATTATTAGTTAACGTAGATTAGAAATAACCTTAGGAGAGAGAGTAGGAGTTTAGGATATATTAGCGAGTATAGTTTAAAAGCCTTTCTTCGAATATTTAAGGATCCTATTATTATCGATTCTATAACGTCTCTCTTAAAGAGGTATTTCGACTAGAGTTATAGCTAAAAGAAATATAGCGATTATATAAATTAATATAGGAAATTATATTAAAGTAGTTACTTTATAATAATTATACTGTGACAGACGTGCTTCAGGTAGAACTCAGAACAATTAACACTCTATTCTTAGGACAAAAGACGAGGAAAGAAGGAGAGCTCGAGAGAGCTGGGAACTAAATACAGGTCATGCGCGCTAGCGCCTCGCTAAGCGAGCATGTGACATCCAGCCCTCGTGACCATAACCGTCACATATACTATAGGATTTAGTAGCTAGGAAACTCGAGTTTATATAAAAGATTATTATAATTAGTATTACTCGCTCAATCTATAACTAATCTCTATTAACTCTTCGTAGAATAATCCTAGGACCTATTCTACGTCCTATTCTTACTTTAAGAATATACTTAAATCGTAGGAATAGAAGAGGTTTAAAGAATAAATAGATTAGATAAGGTTAGGGGTAAAACATAGAGGTTAGGAGAGGAGTGTAACGAATACTCAAACTGGCTAACTAAACTTGGCTGGGTGTTCGCTGGTTGGTATGCTATGATAAGAAGAAGACTATCGGGTTGTTCACTTGGAAGTGAACTCGTTACTTGTATCAAAGATGTCAAACAAATATGATAAGATTGATAACTAAGTTGAGCACGAAGCTCCTATCTAATGGCAGACGTGCCAGTCTTATATAGATCCTTCATACCCCGCGTATGGTCCGAGTATAGAGTAGTATAAGCCTTCCTTATACTTCCTTATACTCCGGTAGTATAGAGTAGTATAAGCCTCCCTTATACTTCCTCATACTCCCTAGTCACATGATCTTCTGTAAGGAAGAAATCCTTGGATCGCCTAGCTACCCTAAGCGATCCCCATTTGCTATAAGAAATCTGAATGTGCCTGTCGAGGGTTGCGCCTCTTATTATGACAAGTATCACGTGAACACGTGATTCGTGACAAGGAGGTTAGTAAACTACACTAAAAAGTAGGGCAAAATTATTATATAAGATGTTAGTTTTTATATAAGATATGGTTTAAATAGGCCTTAGGACGGATTTTTTATTTAAATAATAGTATCTTATAATTCAATTAATACGGTAGTTTGCATCATCAGAACTAAAGGAGACTAACATCAACTTTCTGAGCGGAAACATTCACCGGAACCATGAGAAGGGGAGAAAATGAAGATGAGTTGGCCTACAATCTATTGTATTGTAGTACTAGGCAAATATCAAGCATCAGGAAGGACCGGATAACCAGATTACCGATCAAAAACACCAAGCACATCCCAATAACCCAAGCCCCCTCAGAAGAAGCAAATTCTAATATCTGATCATAGTTGAATGCAACAATCCTTCCGTCAAACGTAATGTCAAAACTAGTCTCGAGCCCGTCCCATCCTCGAACTAGAAATCCAGCTCCCGCTGCTACTCCCAAGCGTATACTCGTAGCAGTCAGTCGTCATAATCCTCGACTCATATTTTCATCTCTCCTTTTTTCGCAAGTATCGCTCCAGTCAGTCTCTAAGCAGCGAATTCTCTGGCAACAAGCGCTTCATGCTTATAAAGCGGCCAGGTTCCAAGCTTCTTTCTCCATCCCACGAGCTGGGGAGCCTGTCGATGAGCAACCGGCAAGCAATCGATCATTCCACGGACGTCGGGTGCTTGCACAATGTGCATTTCCATCATGGATCTTGTCAAGACGGCCATTCCCATCGTTGCGCTCCCGGTAGCGAATCGTTCGTAGCGAGTATTGATGGGTGACCAGGATTCTTCAAGCCAAGATTTGATATCTAAGATGGAATGGCTTTGTGAAAGCACATGGCTATGCGATGAAGTATCAAGTGAGCTAATAGATGCGTTAAATGGGGTTCTGAAAGCGAAATGATGGTTTAAGGGAGTCAAACATTGAAGAGGTTGACGAGTGAGATCCATTTCTTACGAGTCTGGAGATCGAAGACATCTTGACAGCGGCTTGATCTTCCGGAGAATTACCCCGAGTTGCAGTGAGAGGCTATCTGATGTATCGGAAGAGAAGCCGGAGGGGTTCTCAGAATATCAACGACAAAGATCTGGCGAGGCTGGATGGTAGAACGAACAACTGTAATCTTACCCAGCGAGTGGTATTGGATGGAGTACGAGTGATGGCCGAGTGGCAAGCCAGTCCTTATACATCTCTGGCCGTGGGGATGATGTATCATACAACAGTTCCTAACCTGTTTCTTGACCGAACTGCTGAGCCAGAAGCTCTGTGAAGGCCATTGTTGGGGACTTCTCGCTACACAGCCCCGCCGCACAACACCCGTTCTGAAATCGCAGCAGAAGTTGATATCGTGCCAATCTTGGCTCTAATCTCCCGCCGCAAATCGAATCTCCAATTATGATTGAGAGAATTAGTGCTTACACGTGGGTAAGGGGAAGCAGCAGTGAAGAAGACTGTCAAGAAGCTTCTCGCGGAAGCATTTGCTCATTCCGGGTTCCTGTAATCGTACAGAAGCTGAAGGTGGCGGAGTTGAAGCGGGGACCCCGTAACACAACACCACATTAATTTGTTTCATCACATCCTCTTTCAACTTCCCGATGGCCGTTTAGGTCATTGCTTCTGTTTTTCCTTCTGTTCGCGAACCATTTGGAAGAAACTGTTTCCTGCGTCTCAATTTCTGATCGCCCGGAAGTCCTCTTCCTGGTTGGTTGCCTTAATCATGTTGGCCTGTTAGCCTGCGTGTAACTCTCATTTATCATTATATGGGTTGCAAATAAGTTCAGCTCATCATCCCTCGTAAACTTGATACTAACTTCCTGATTTGGGTAAGGAGTATACCAAAGCACATAAACAGGTCAAGAAAGCTTGCCAGCGGTTGTTAAATGAAATCCCTCATGAAAAGTCAACCTCCAGGAGGCGATCCCTTCTTGTTCTTGACTCACAGGTAGAGGATGGTGCTAGAATTGGGCGTGGTAATGAGTATCTCTTGTTTTTACAATTGGTCTGTTATTTCTGATAACCAGAATAGTCAATCCCACATCTTGGGACAAGTAGCAAGGCGAGCCAAATTTCTTCGTTACCCGCATCTGCTACCTCGGCAAAGATTTGGAGAAAAATCTAGCGGTCTGAGAGGACTTGATCTTTTGTGAATGGACTTCATAGAAGACAAATCTCTAAATCTAAATTTTTATGGCAAATGTGGATTATATACAACATGCAGGTCTATCAAAATCAGTTTCTAGTGTACATTCAAAGTCTGCTCCGTGGCACAATGAGCGCCGAAGCCGCATTAAGGGTATCTTCAGCTTCCTTCTCGATTCTCTTGACAAGATCATCGCATGTTGGGATATCATGGATAAGACCAATGACTTGACCGGCAGTCCACACCTATTGCGATGTTAGTAAAATGAATTATATATTTGAAGATGGTTTACTTACGCCAAAATCAACATCTCCATTGATGAAGACCTCTCTTCCTCTTTTCCCGCTCACATAAGGAGCCACCTCCTCAAACTTTCCAGTGGAACTCTCTCTTTCTATCTTCGAGGCTGCTTTGGAAACCTTGTTCTTATACAACCGACTTGTGTTTTTCCATCTTCTCAACACAAGTTCGGTATCAGTTTCCTGTGCCCGAACAATCTCTTTTTTGATATTGAGATGAATAGGTGCCTCAACTGTACACATGAATCGAGTACCCATATTGATACCCTCAGCTCCCAAGCTCAATGCGGCAGCAAGTCCTTGCCCGTCTGCAAAGCCTCCAGAAGCGATAAAGGGAACCTTGAGTGCTTGTCTTGCCCTGCTGAGTAGAATAAAGTTTGTAATGTCCGACTCTCCAACATGGCCTGCACACTCAAACCCATCTATGCTCAAAAAGTCCACGCCCAAATTGATGGCACTCTGGGCATGTCTGATGGTAGTACATTTGTGAAGAATGATAATTCCCTCCGCTTTCAATTGCTTAATCACCGGCCCTGGACTGTTGCCAGCGGTTTCCACAACCTTGATTCCCTCATCAATGGCCACTTGTGCGTAGGCGCCGTAGTCTGGAGGGGTCATGGCAGGGAGGAGAGTAATGTTTACTCCGAAGGGCTTGTTGGTCATGGTTTTGCATTTTCGAATCTCTTTTCGTAAGTCTTCGGGTGTTGGTTGGGTGAGGGCTGTCAAAATACCCAGACCACCTGCGTTGGAAACGGCAGAGGCCAGTTCTGCGTAGCCTACCCATTGCATGCCACCTTGGACCACGGGGACTGTGATTGGATTTGTTAGCAGAAGGTAATGGTGCAGGCTGGAAGAGTGATTTGCTTGCCTTGAATCCCCAAAGCCCGGGTCAACTTGGTGTTAAATGGCATTTTGGGCGGTTTTAGTTGTTTAGTTGAAAATGGTTGGAAACGCAGCAGAGAAAGGAAGGCGGAAAAGCTCAATGTCTACTCTATGAGGCTATTCCTGAGGCTCTAGCAATTGTCTGTTGGGTTGTATGGAGGGTGAGTGAATGAAAGACGAGTTTCTGCAGTCTGTCCGCCAGTTCCCCACGTCCCATTTGCCTCGGCTCGGCATCCCTTGTTTTGGTCCGATCACCTCGGTCTGAGGAGGACCCGGCAGCTTGTGAAAGTCAGTCCTCACCTAACCCATCGATACCAGTACGGAGTATTTATCTGCTTCCAAACCGCCATCTGGACCTTGCTGCATTCTTCTTGCATTATTCCACTCTCAAAACTTTGCCTGCTCTTTGCTTTGCCATGTTTTTTGACTTGCGAATTGTATGTTTTCGCGTATGTTTTTTGGTCGTCTTCAGGACAGTGGTCGAGGAAAGTTCCAAGATGCTGGTCCAGCCCTCCATCAGGCGCGGCAGCATCTGAATCGACACCGAAAGCAAATCAATTTCTGGAACCACCATCCACTTCTACTCCAGACTCCTGCATGGACATACATTATCTCGGGCGTCTTAAGGTTGTACCTTCGTACCATCGTCGAGCATGAGATCTCGATCATCACGTGGGAAATTCTCCCTCTGGCATGAAATAAGGTCTTAATGCCTTGATGACAGCAACAGCCCAACTTCATCAAGGTGCAACTCGTGCTGCCAACCGACGCACCCTCTTCTCCCCCGGATATGCTGATCCAGATTCCGAATAGCTACCTGCCCCTCAAAAAACGGCTTTGGTCACTTGCATATCCGTCTGCTGTCCAACGACCGGCTCATCTGTCCTCCCTCCGCCTGGAGATTTGGTACGACTTCATTTTTTGGGCAGCAATGCTCTATCGATGCGCTGGACGGGCAAGGCTAGTTACTTAGGGACAACCACGAGTCTGAAAATACGACTTGGCTTGCTCTCCAGCTGCCACGCACTCCAGTATATCGCATCCTTTGGGGTATGTTGCCGCTTGTATTATTAGATCTGTGTATCATAAGTACCTCTTTACACTTACTGACACGGGATGCTTCCTTGGATTCCTTTTGGGCTTTGGTCTTCGGGCCACCTGAAGCTCTCGTGAGTATCCGAGTCGGGCATCATGGGAATCCGAGAGACTCGGAAGAAGCCACCTGTTTGCCAATTACCAGGCTTTCTTTTCCTTGACGTTGGCTGGATATCAGAAGCTGGAACATCAGTCCACCTTAGCAAACACTTGTTTGTATGTCAAAATAACTGTCATTTCTGCGTCGGGGCCGGATTTACGGTTCCGAACAGAGCCCTGCTCAAATTATTACCGTCTTCCTCTCTGCAAAATTTGTTCCGTTCTGTCGGGTCCATCGATATGTTTGCTTCCATTGCCAAGACGGTGAGGCATCCTGGGGATCACGATGTTGTTCCAGCGTCCAGCTTCAGGAGAAAGACGCAGGTCGCAGGGCTGGGAAGTGACCTCATACGGTGGATTTTACGCCCACCAAGGATTTCTCTGCGTTTCCAGGAAGCAGTCGCTCGAATCAAGGAGCTTCTAGGCAAGTTGCTCATGGTTCGTCGAATAAAAGTAGCCTCCCGCTACTGCGGTGTAGCTTCATCGGACGTCGAGGACCAGATGGTCGCAGTTTGCCAGATTCGGGTTCAACCTATCATGTTGCGCAATGTGAGATTTGATCAGCGGTCAGGATTTCGTCGTTGGATCCAGATGCTGGCTAGCGCTACAGTTGAGTTTTGGAGACGCCAGGGATCTACAATCGATTTTTTTGATTCTTCCAGAAAAGCAACGACACAGGAACCGTGGGCGGGAGAAATCTGGTCTTAAAGGACCTACTCTCGGGAGGGCAATACCATTATCCATTCCATAAAATCTCACCATCAGGATCCCCCCAATTTTCTAACTAACCCTAGCAAGAAAGCACCGTGCTGTGCAGAATTGAGCGTAGTCTAGGTAGTCTTGGACCAGGTATTGGTATCTCTTCCTCTTCCCCGTGCTACTTGCATCTACCTGCAGCCGACTGGACCAAGAATCTTATTGGTCTTATTGGGCTCGTTATTGCAAACGTCTACATCCACTTTCCCTATCGATTCTTCCCCAGATGCCCCTCCATGATACCTTGCTCCCTATCCCCACCTGCCCAACTTACTTCAACCCTCCTTTTTCCCATTTTCCCAATACCCCCATGCCTTATGACGACGGCTAACTGTAACAGGCTGGTTGAGTCTGCAGCGTTGGCGTGTCTCAAGCCCCTATATTGCTTTTTGTTACTGTTGCCGGAGTTAGTTGGTATTGTAGTACATGGGTTGTGGTCTCCCCTCGCTGGAGACAGCACACACGCCCCCCGACATTATTTTTTCGGGTGATCGACGTTACTTCTTTGAAATGCATATCTCCATCTGCTTAGACGCATCATGCCGAAACAGTCTTAAGTCTAGCTGCCTGCCGTGTTGCATGGAAAGATGCAAGTTTTGCTCTTCCCCTCCTGATAGCCTGCCTGCCACCTCACTCTCCTTCCTTTCCCAAACTATTTTCTCCAAAGACCCCGATATCTATCTATAAGAACTCCATCAAGGAACCACTTTCTGCAAAGCATAACACTCTTCTCGGTACTCAGTTCCCCACAATCCCTCCTCCACAAACACTTGGTATACATCAGTCCACTTGGAATTGCAGCTTTGACCACTCAGCAAAAATGGGATACCCAAACAACAGTTATAAGACTCAGACATGGCAAGAAAAGCTTATAGGTAAATTCAAATGGCCCGGGTTAATTGCATCGCTAACTAAAAGCTAGAACGATGCCGCGAGACTCAATGCCCCCTTCCGGTTTTCCAAATTGTCTCGGATAGACGAGGTGTGTATGAACTTTTGCTGTGAACTTCAGCATACTGATCGTAGCACAGGCGGACGAACTGCTTGGTCTAGCACGGTCACGGTTCAAGGACAGGAGATTTCAGCACGGTACTGGTATGATGGAGAATATGTGAACAACGCCAAAGAAGATGCGGCCGAGGTGGCCTTGCAAAAGATGCAAAAGTCATCGCCCACTTCGCCATCCGGTAGTGGTTCGAGATGGTAGAAAACTAGCATCAGAAATACACGGGAGCATTCTTTCACGGCCAGAAGAAATGCACAGATCAAGCTGGCCTGTAGGATATTTTGGCAATGGATAGAAGGGAATCACCAAGGCAAGGGCTGCATCAGTTGGCGCAAATTGACCTTGATTTTCAGACGGCGTCAGGTTTTGCTATCAAATGGTTATCACAGGACAACGAAGGGTGTTGGAGTTGAAATAACTACAGATACAGGATTTTTCTTTGGGACTGGGATTCACGGGAAAAATCGCAATTTATTGTTGGAAAAAGAAACGAAGTGCAGTATTTTCTTTTTAGAAGGCCGTCCCTATTGGCTAGGTATGGGTTAGCTTAGAGATAAATATTTACTGTCGTTGATCCGATTCCTGTTGGATTCCCGCGTTTCTTATCTTAAGACATGAGGTTAAAACATTGCTCAGATGATCAGGATGATTAAATACCGGTAGAAAACAGAGATATGCTCAAGCTCAAGTTGGGAGGGTCATACAAAGATCCAAGCTCCCGGGTAGATCAGCGGCACCCCTGTGAGATTTTGCCCTTTTGGACGAGCCACCCTAAGAGCCTTAAGAGCCTCAATTCCAAGGCGCCAATATTACAAGCATGTGGATTTTTATATCCCGGTGGGAGAGTTTGAGCAAGGCTGTCGTCAACACCACATACCATACAACATGCCTCCTAGACTGAATTTCCATACGGCCGCGAGGTCGCTGACCATCCGATCACGACCTATAGCAGCGACTTACCAACCACGAATCGCACATGTTGTCTCACGGAGGGGATTTGCGGAGGAGAAACAACCAGCGACGGGTCCCAACCAAGATATCCTTCCGGGTGTGAGCGAAGAAGCTAGAGATATGGGAGACATAACCGGAGAGACGAAGCCAGAAATTGAACAAGGAACTCCTATTCAAGATGTTTGTCCACCAATTCCCTCGCAATTGCACATTTCCCCGGATTCAATACCCATGACATCACCTACCCCCTCCACCATTTCCTTATCCAGGACCTAACGTAGACACCAGATTCTCAAACGCGACCCAGAAGCCCTTAAGAAAGCCCCCGCAGTCATCAAAGAAGAATTGGATGCCGAGAAGAAAGCTGCAGATGTGGAAAACACCACGTTTGGAAACCTACTGGCGCTGGGACAGTTGGAGAAGGCTTCGGAAGGGGAGTATGTAGGACATAAATTTGGACTGCCGGATTTGCCGCTGCCGAAGGATGGGAATTTACATTATCGGTATGATCCAGTGGTGGATCAGGTTACGAATTTGTTGATGGCGCATGGGAAGTTGAGTGTTGCACAACGGGTATGTTTTCTGTCTGGAGACCCGGGAGGATTATTTGGAGAATCAATGCTAGATTCTGTGCTTGAGAAAGTCTCGGAAATTGAGTATGAGAAGATGAAATGCTAACAAGCACACAAAAGAATATGGCCTACATCCTAAACCACCTCCGCACCTCCCCCCCACCAACACCCAACCCTCTCCGCCCCCTCCTCCCCGGCTCCCCACCCGCTTCCCATCTCCCCCTCAACCCAGTCCTCTACCTCACTCTCGCAATCGATAGCATCGCTCCCCTCCTACGCATCCGTTCGCAAAAAGGCGCCGCAGGAGGAGGAGCCGCGCTTCAAATCCCCGTACCGCTAGGACTCCGCCAACGGCGAAGAACAGCCATCCAATGGATCCTCGACTCAGCGAACAAGAGGCAGAGCCGAGGAAGTGGGAAATTCCAGTTTGCACAGAGGTTCGCGGATGAGATTATTAGTGTGGTGGAGGGACGGAGTACTGTTTGGGAGAAGAGGAGTTTGGTGCATAAGACGGGGACGAGTGCCCGAGCGAACTTGATGTTTGGACAGAGGAGGAGAAGGATTGCGCACTAGGCTGGGACTTTGATTTGGGGATAGGTGGGAAAATTGGGACTGGATGAGGTGTAAGTGTAATGTACAAAAGCATCAAGGGATTTCCAAGCAAGCTGCCGCAGGAGCCATTTATTTGCTGTGTATAATGAGTTGCAATGTTTCTCTCGAGATCATCATCAACTGTTGTTATCCAGCGCAAGTACTTCTCAATATATGATGGACACGATAGAGCAGGTGCATATTGCACGTCACGTCAATCGGAAAATCCATTTTCACCAACGACCAAATCACTACGCGAGATAGCTGAACTAATAACGTCCTATCAACTCCGAGTGATCCCAAATACCCCTCCCAAATCTGCCATTTACAAGTCGCAACGCCTCATTCCGTTTCCCACCCGTCTTTAAGAAGTATAGCAATAAACAAGCAGAAGCCCAGGGTTTTTACTGTACGCTCCTTTATTTACCTTTTTTCTTTATAAGCAAGAGGAGAAGTATAAATGATATCTTGACTTTACGTCTACACTTTCCATGTCTCGATATATTGTACTAGCTATCTCTATATCTTCTCTTCTCTTCTCCCTCGGGGTTTTGCAGTATGTAAACCCCACACCTTGAGCAAACTAATGTTGCAAGGCATTGCTCAAATACGAAGCGAGGATGAGAAAGTGACGGGGTTCCTGGTCCGTCTTCTCATTTTATTGTAGGGGAGTGGTAGAATCGGATGGGAATGATAGAGAAGGGTTCTTGGATATAGAGAGTAGCTGGTAGGGTCGTGGGTTCAAAGAGAAAGGTCTTAATACTAGATAGGTTTTTAGGGAGTGTGAGGTCAGGATATCCATTTTTAGAAATTTGGGATAGATAGAGTTAGGAGTCGTAAAGTTCTAAGGAGGGTGTGTTTTTTATAATCTCGGGATTTACAATGCTACTCGAGGAATAGAGGGAAGACCTTTGGATAGGTAGATCTTTGGAGAAAGTCGTTGGGTATGGTTAGATATTAGTAACTTGAAATTAGCGTTTAAGGTAACCTATTCGTGTTACATGTAGAAGGAAATAATAATATGATATGTATATGAAATAAGCGAGCTAATGAAAGATTAGGTGTCTTATGTCCCGGCTAAAATCGAAGGATTAGAAAAAAGGTTGGATGGGCACTATTTGATATTCTAGATCATGGTACAGGTAGCAAGGTGTATAGATAAACGAAATCGCTTCTGTTCCTACGTAAGAAGAATGATTTAGAAATTAGCGAAGGGTGTGTTCTAAAATTGGTAAAAATAACATGAAAGAAGCAACGGTACAGAGTATCTACGTATCACCCCTACCTATTTTAGTTCCAGGTTTATAGTGGATTATCCGTGCTGTCCACCCTCTTTACCCTCATGGTATTCAATAACGAGAACTCGGGTATGATTGTAACCATTCATTGTACCCCAGATATGACATTTTTCAAAACGTCGTACGAGAAGCACTTTATCGAGCTGATCAAGAGTTGCCAAGCAGCTTGGGATGCAGAACAATTATCCCCCAACTTGCATAGGGACTGGGGAAGGTCTTTGTCAAGCCGGCTTCCCGTCCGAAGGAATCAGAGTGATTTGTTGAAACTTGAAAGGAACCCCGCGACAAGAACATGTCCTTCTTCCTTGGCGGAGTGCTGCGCCGCCTTCTTTTTTTCTTTTTTTCCTTTTGATGCCAAAAATGGTGGTTGTGAGAACCCGAATTCTTCCTTTTCGGGGGGTTTGCTAGAGATGGGTAGCTAGTTTCGTCTCCAAAAACAAAGTATCAATAATGGGCATGTCGCTAGCTGGATTTGGGGAAAGGATTGTCAGATGGTGATGATCTTGTTGAAAAATAGAAGAACCGTAAGCAAGTCTGCGCTGGGTGGTCAGTCAGAGTCGGTTTGTTGCGGTTGGATTTATGCCAAGAGAGGAGGGAGCCTGGTATGGCCGTCTTGGCGAGGTAATTATGTTGTCGGTTGTTGAAGTTGAGTTGGATCTCGTGGCCGAATGCTTCTATTGTTCAATATATCAATATACGATGAGGCTGGGAGATGATTAAATACCCAATCGGCCAGCTTTGCTCAGTGCCACAATCAGCCTTGAAGTCTGAGAAAAAGAGGTGATCGGACGATGGAGGTGTAACATGTATATGCCATGGTACAGGCCTTTATGTAAAGCCGTTGCAACGTGATTAGCTGAGGCCGTGTTAAGCCCGTCTCCCTGGACTGTTCCTGTCTTGTGACAAAGTAGCCGCTTTTTCTGTAACTATCTCCAGCTACTGTGTCTGCAAGAGCACCAGAGAGCAGCATAAGCGAGGCCTCATGATTCGAGAGAGGGACGAGGGCGCTGCCCCGCGTTTTCAAGCCCTCGTTTTGAAGGGTTGTACGGAGGTACAATCTCACCAGAGAGTTGTACGGAGTACTTGGAAGTAGATTGATCATTGTGGGCTGGTGGGATGGAATGGAAAATGGGGCGAGGATGGGATGGCTCGGATGGGTCTTGCCATGTTGCCCATGCCGATAATAATGTCAGCCGGTGGTCACATAAGGTCAACTCCAGACCGCTTCCTGGGGCCCATGATGGCTTCAAGCTGGCCGCTCTCGCCCCTTCAAGCTCAGGGCCTAGCTCCATTATTATTGGCATGAAGCGAATGGCAAAGCGCCATCACTACGAGTATCCATATCACGATGGAGAAGTACGAATAGATTATACTTCGAAGTAGATAGCTGCCTGTGCCTGACTTGATTTGCCCACTGCCACTGCCACTGCCACTGCCACTGCCACTGCCACAGTCCACATCTGCTCGGGTTGGTCCGCTATCCCCCGCCGCAGGGTATGTACGGAGGGGGAGGGACGAGTACTCGAGTAGAGCATGTCCTATGCAGGTCGGAATCAACTGAATGGCGGCCATGTGGAGATACACGCTACACGCTACACCCAAGCCCAAGCATCCGCATCGTATCCATCAACATCGACACTGTGCCCGTCGCGGCGCCGTCTCCTTATATATGCCCAGGACCTGGGGTAGCTGCTGCCATGTTGTCATATCGACTTTTTGTTGCTGCTGCCGCTGCCGCTGCCGTTGCTGCCATTGAAATCGCAGGGCCGCGTAGGTAGCATTGGCAATCAAGCTGTTTTGGCAGCACCAGACGGAGTACTAGTACTCGTACCAACCAGTACTCGTCCGAGTGCAGGATACCTATACGACAGGATAGGTAGGACTTGCCGACACAAGTGACTCAACACCACACTACCGCGACGATCCTCCAAAATATATTGAAATCCAGGGCGGACATTGATATTGACATTGACATTGACATTGCCATTGCGTGGTGGTGGTGTTCGCGGAAGAACTGGAAAGGCTCCTCCACCAAGGCAATTGCACGTGCGGAGCCACGGGAGCGAAGCTGCACCTCCACTGCAAGCTTGCCCTGCGCTGCGGCTTGCCCTTTGCAGACGAGACTCAAAGCTCCAGGTCTCCCAGAATTCCGCCTTCCAATTCACGTCCACACCCACACCCACACCCCCTCAACACCAACCACCACAACCGCTACCACCTCAACTCCTCAAATTCACCATCTCCAGACACGACCCGGCCTTCACGCGATCGTCCTTGGCCCCTAATACCGCCCACGTGTACCTGTCGAGTTATCCAACTGCCGGCACTGTACGCCTTGTACACATTGTACACATTTGCACACCACACACAAGCACCTACGCCTACGCAGAGCGAGTGCCATTCACCTCATTTCCGCTCAGTGCCCCCCGTCCCCCCATTGTCCTACAATCTTCCAAGGCACAGTTACCACCCTGTCACCAAGGTCGAGCGGTTGCAATGACCTAAGTCTCCTCTTCTATCCAGAACCGCTTTCTACCACAATGCAGAATCGCGAACTCGACTGCCACCCAAGAAAGTTCATCAACGGATGAAAGTTTCTCCCGATAATATACCCAGACCACACCACACCACACGCGCTTCTAGACGCCTTTTCGACGCAAACCGATTACTTGAACCCAGACCTACGGATACCCTTCTTGGCAGCATCACTGCCCAGCCTTCAGCCGAAGGTACAACATCCATTGCCAAGAGAGCACACCGGACACACAAAGCTCGTTATTGAGGTGATTTGCTACCATGGTGGGCATGTCTATGGAGTCCATGTTGGACGAAGAGAGAAGAGATGTTTTGGCGTTATTGGAAGGTTCATCGGCCTCGCGTACCAGGGGCTCTGCCAGCTCGGCTGCCTCTGGGCGCGAATCGTCCCCATTTACCCCCAGATCGCCTATAAGGAGCATGCTGGATATCGCGGAAGATGCTCCTCCCAGGCGTGCATCCGCTCCTAGAAAAAATGCAGAAGTTGCGAAGCCAGTCGCAAACCCCCCTCGAATGGGCAAGATTAGGAGTATGTTGGACCTTGATGGCCCGCCATATCCATCACCAGCGTCAGGAGCAACAAAAAGTGCCCAGGCATCTCCAACTCAATCGAATAACAAACCCTACTCTTCCAGTTCTATACCACATCGAAGCCTGTCTGATGCAGGAAGCAGACCAGCTGAATTTGGGCCCAGGTCAAATGTTCTAGAGACGCCGAAAAACCCAAGCACGGCATATCAGTTCGCTGGGATTCTGACTGCCAACCCGGGAGGACCTATGGTACCAAGACGAAACACTCAGGGGGGAAAGAAGTCCTCTCTCCCAAGCGCCATGTCTGAAGTTGTAAGGGGTGGTGACTTGAGTATGTTTGGAGGACCACGCGAGCGTGGTCGAAATCATTCGATTGCTAGTACTGGAATTAGTACAGCAAAGTCAAAATCACCACACAACCGACTTGGATTGCGGTCTAATTCTCCCCACACGAGTTCACTTAGTCAGGATTCTAATAGATTTGTTCTCAACGATGGTAGAGTGATTGATATGAACAGTGCATACCGAAGGTTATCAGATGCCAATTTAGCTTTGTCTGGGGGTAATCTATCAACTTTAGGTAATAGGAGACGGAAGGGGAGTAGCAGGGACGGAAGCGATCCAGACGGCGGCAGACTTGAAAAAGACTATGTTCCGGTAGATGGAGAGGATGCAGTTGATAGTAGCGATGACGATGAGCACTCATCAGATGATGAGGGTACCCGGGGCAGAAAGGCACAGAGTAGAGGAAGGAATCGGGAAAAGGCAGAACATTCTCGAACGGAGAGTCAGACAACGATTGGGATGGGTAGAGGCAAAGGTCCTAGAGGCGCAGCCCAGAGCTTGATGGCCGCCGCTGAAGAAGAGCGTACGTGCAAATAAGAACTTCTCGCTAAAGAATATTTTACTAATGTAACTTAGGTGAGGCAATCGCATCAAGATACAAGGTTCGATCGCTCTTGGATCCCGAGATCACTGTTACAGCACCGTCTGGGACGAAATTGAAATCAAGCAAGCCTGGGGTTCATCCCAATACAAGTTTCGATGACCAAGGAACCACTGGTCTTAATACGCCTGTAGATTCTGATACTGAACAAGATCTTACAGACATAAAGCGAGCACAAAAGCTATCGGTTAATATGACATCTATCACGTCCACTCCGGCAACCGCACGATGTGTCCGTACGCTCTATCGAGGAGACTTTACAAAGACGCAAAAAGAAGCTCAAGACAACCAGCGACGTGTTCGGAAGTATCTGGTGGCTACAGATCTCAGTGACGAGGCAGCTCATGCCCTGGAGTGGACTATTGGGACAGTACTTCGTGATGGGGATACCCTACTTGCAATTTATTGTGTGGACGAAGAACTTGGAATTGAAACCATGGCAGACGAGGCGCATATGAGAGAGCAAGTAGTGGCGGTTGGCGACGCAGCCAAATCTACTGCATCGACTCCTGTACTGGCTCCTGTTACTGGACCTAGTCCATTGGGTCCTGGCTTCAGATTGGAAACCAATAGTGCCAGTGCAAGTCCCATGGGCAGGCACCGGGATAAAGCTGAACAAGACCGATACAGAGCCGTACAGGATATCACTGATCGAGTTTCTAAGCTGTTGAGGAAAACAAAATTGCAGGTGAAGGTAGTCATTGAGGTAATTCACTGCAAGAGCCCAAAGCATCTGATTACAGAGGTCATTGATTACATATCGCCGACACTGGTGATTCTTGGTAGCCGAGGGAGAAGCGCACTTAAGGGGTAAGCCACCAAACTGAAATTGCAACGTACTTCTGCTGATAAAACACAGCGTCATTTTGGGCTCTTTCTCTAACTATCTGGTCACGAAATCTTCCGTACCGGTTATGGTTGCTAGAAAGCGTCTTCGAAAGCATACAAAGTACAAACGTCCTGCCGTTCGGTTGGCCAACAATCTTGCAAGTCCGGTTAAGAGCCTAGAAAAGGCGAGGATCGATTAGAACATCACCACTCCAGCTTGTCCATAGCAACAATGAAACTCCACCCTTCAATTGGCACTCTCCCACTTTCGCAACCACCCAAATATCTTTATCCGGAATGTGTAAGGGGATGCAACCAATTACTACCGGTCTCCCGGACTTTCTCTTTCAAATCATATAAATTTATAAATACTTGCAGCAAATCACATCCTGTGATTGGAAATAATCAGGTCTAATAATGAACACGCGGCAGTGTGTACTCGAAGTGGAATCCTGGCGTTTGTCCCCCTCCTGACATGCGGCCACGTTCGGGTAGGTTAGGCAAATTCTGCAAAAGAATTTGTGTGGATAGGCTCGGAAGGAGGGATAGGGAGGGAAGAAGGGATGTAGGCTGTGGGCTAATGGACTATGGGACCGCCATGTCATGACTCTTCTGGTCCCATTACATACATAAACTTGAACTCGCTGCTCTTGTCCCTTGTGTGTTGGCTGCCTGGCGTTTTTTTAGGAAATATACCAAGAAAATCTTTGCTCATTCGTGTTTGTGTCTGTGTTGAATCTTGATTTCTATCTGTATGTGTATGTGTGCTTGAGGGGTTTGGGAGTTGGGCGCTTTGTGGGCTTGGGGGTTGTGTCGTATGAGTTGTAGTTGTTAACTCAACGTACCTGAGCTAGGTAAGTAGTAATAGTTAACTGATTAAGAATCTAAGGCCCTGTTTGGCAACAGATTATTTAACCAGATTACATGACTTTTAAAAATAATCTATTGAAAAGTACGATTTGCCAAACACTTTCAGATTATTTACTTTTTTTTCAATAAAAAATAAGCTGGCTCCACCAAAATAAGATAATCGACTTTTACGAGGTTATTTGACAGATTAATTTACTTTTGTACAGACAGTATATATCGAGCCCTTTTACGCCCTTTGCTAATATTCAACCCTACTTATAACACAACGCCTATAACCACAAATACTACTTCGCTTACTATTATAATAGATCCTAATTATCTAGATTTCGATTCGGACAACGAATTTAAGGAGGAAAGTAAGCGTATTACTATCGTAGTAGCTATACTTAGAGTATAATATATTAACGGCAAGAAGAGAGAATCGCTATATTCTAACCCCCTTACCGCTATCGTAATAGCTAGCGGTAGTAGCGACGTAATATTATTATAATAAAAAGTAGTATATCCTAATAATAGCTCGTATATCCGCTTAGAATAGAGGGGTGAATATCCGCTTAGAATAGGGGGGTGAATTACGCGCTATCGGAACTCGGGCAAAGTAAATTCTGGTACAAAATCTATACAAATAATCTATAGTTTATTTTTTGTACGAAATCCGCGCTTATTTAAATAATCTGTCAAATAATCTGGCTATGTAATCTGGGTTGCCAAACAGGGTCTAAATAGAAGATTAATAAAAACTAAATAGAAGATTAACATAAGTTGTTAGATCTCTAGAGGAATTTAGATATAACGAAGATAATCTTGATATTCCAATCGTTATTAGAGATAACTTCTTAAGTGGAAGTAAGAATTGTGGAAATAGAGTAGGAATGTAATATAGTAGTACTGTGAGAGGCCAGACCTCGAATAGCTCAAAGGTGTGGTTTCGAATATTCAATTAAGAAGTGCGTGAAGACTACATACATGCAATCTCTTCCTCTATATATAGAGAGAGGAAGAGTTTCTGGAGTCTTCCAAGAAACTGTTTGACAAATACGTGACGTCAAAAGAATAGAGTAGAAAAGTGTAGAAAAGGAGAAACCAATTTAGCAGTGGAGCAATGGCCAATGCTGAGCGGGGACTTTGGTCAGTGCTTAGCGAGGGCATGGCCCGAGCCTCCATCATGGGTTCCAACCCTCACAAGTACTTCACTTTTAAGTATTATATTACTCGTAGAGACTTAAAGTATACCTATTATCTGTAGGTTTTTTGTCGCTTCTAACTTTTAGAGGATACGGTATCCTAAATCTACTACTAAACCACATAACTAAATAGCAAATCGCAAAGGTTACTCTATATAGGCAGAGCTAGATAACAAAGTCGGGTCAGTCTAAATTATTTCGTATAGTATAATTAATAAGTCCTCTAGATTATAAGTCTACGGATATACCTTCTTACGCCTATCTAAGTAAACCCCCCCCCTTACCTTACCCTAAATATATACCCCCGCCTACTATTATAGGGTTTATCGTAACCCCCTAGCCCTGGTAAACAAATACCCCCTATCCCTACTTGTTATACTATTGCTATCGGTATTTTAAAGGGTTATCGAAAGGGTTATCGGAGAGAAAGAGAAGAGAAAGAAGGAGGGGGAGAGGATAGACAAGTATAAGTAGTAAATAATTCTTAGCGCGACACATACTAGACTAACCTCTTTAGGAAGGTAGTATTCGGGGGCTAGGAATAAGTGACACGTATAACTGAAAATATTTCCTCGCTCCGGTCTCCCTCCGCTACCCTCTCTCTCTCTCTCTCTCCCCTTCCTAAATAGCATACTAGGGCACAAACCCTATACGACAGTGGGTATAGGTAATAGCCGGGGGGAAGTGTAACGAATACTCAAACTGGCTAACTAAACTTGGCTGGGTGTTCGCTGGTTGGTATGCTATGATAAGAAGAAGACTATCGGGTTGTTCACTTGGAAGTGAACTCGTTACTTGTATCAAAGATGTCAAACTAATATGATAAGATTGATAACTAAGTTGAGCACGAAGCTCCTATCTAATGGCAGACGTGCCAGTCTTATATAGAACCTTCGTTCTCAGAATACTACTACTAAGGAATGTTGGTCGACAACCAACTCTGTCGACTATCACGTGACCAACATGTTGGTAAAGGTATACATCCATATACATTATGCAACCAATTAACGGCTCCTGCTTACATAAGAAAACTCCCTTTGGTTTCCCAGAACACATAAAGCTCCCAGGCCCATATGTGCTCGGCTTGTCATGACGCCGTCTGGTCTTCACTTGTCACGTGTGCACGTGATTCGTGACAGGAAGGGGGGGAGTAGGGTATAATAGCGAGGGCGCGATAGTAAGGGTAGCGAGTATACACATAAAAATTTCAAGGCTACGAAGTTTAAGCAAGGGTAGGGGTATAGGCACTCTGGTATTGTAGTAGTAAATATATGAATTTTAAGATTTGCGATTTACAATTAAGTCATCTGGTTTAGTAGTAGATTCGGGATACCGTAGAGGATAAAGAATAGTTGTTTTAGTTATTCGGGTAGTTTAAATAGTAGAATTAACTTTATAAGACTCGTTAAGTAATTGAAAATATAGTATTCCTATTCTAAGTAGGCTATATGTTCTTGTACTTCTAGATAAGAACTAAGTATTAGTACCTTACTCTAAGCCTATTAATAGAAAAGAACCTAGTACTCGAGTGGAATAAAGTGATTTATACAGGATATAATATTAAGTACTAGGATATTAGCTAATAGCTAGTTTGTAATCTAGATTATAGCCTAATCCGTAAAACAAGAGATCTATATACTTATCGATCTATAATATGAGTTGAAAATATACGACGTAGATTTAATACTAGAATTTTACAGGATTGGATATTTGTACTTTATTATACTATACTACGGTCCTACAGTACCTTTAAATTCTGATTCTGAGTTTAAGGTCTAGCGTTTAGTCAGTTAATATATGTTCTCTACTAGTATCTGTCGGGAAAGTTGGAGAAGGGAAGGTGCGGTTATTGGATTTTATTCGTTACCTGTAATGATATCGATACTTAGATAGAGCTCTAATTGCAGCCCTCAAGTCCTGAGAGACAAGATTGTAGTTCGTAACCTCTCTTTTGGATTTATTTTGAGAATTCACTCGAGTCATCTAACGACTTGTTACTTGACCTTGTTGCACTACCTATACTAACGCCTTCTGCAAGACCATAGACGTGGAAGGTGCTGAAATCCCCACCCAAAAGTATGATCTCCTTAGCCCTCCCCCTATATACGTCTTTTGGTTTTCGAAACTGAATCGCGGGAGATTGAGGAGAATGTGGCTAAAACTGAAATTATGAAATAGTAACCTTTCTGTTTCGGATCACCTTCGAAGCTATTGAGTTGAGTTGAAACCGTGAAACATCGCTTCGTAGTTAGTATCGACTAGAGTGTCCTTCGGGAAAGAATCTTTGATTGACGACGCGTGAAGGCTTTGGACGACAAATTCTGAGCGCTGCTGGCTATAATACTATATCCAGTCGTGTGTGACTCTCATTGCCATTATTCTGCGCACAAAACCCCTCGGAGAAAACAAGACATCGTACGTAATTGGAAACTGCTAGATTTTGGAAGGCTTAGGTTTAGGGATTTGTATCGTGATATGTGATCCCACCGACGGAACTTATTGGTACTGAATAGATGGAATGTAAAATTCAATATGTGGCGATGGTTGCTCGGTTCCAAAGAAGACATAGCTTGGGTCTCTAGCTAACGAACGTCTCCGCCAATGTTGCCCTTGGGGACGATTGTGAACGAAAGATTGCTCTGCTCTGGTTGGAGTGGGGGGCTGTAGACGTGGAAGACATAGGGTTATAGGAAACGACGTTACGGTGACACCAAATGAGCGCGGGATTGGCTACCACAAACATTCATCGTTGGTGATGACTGATGGAAACGAGGGGGGTTCAATAATAAACCTGTATTATTGTTCAACCATAAACTTTTTTGAATCAGCTTGAGCATAAGGACTCATCTCAAGAAGCTTGCTAATAAAATATGGTAGATGAGAAGCTGGTTAGGTGCTTAATTATATTGATAAGATGTAGCTAGTAGCTAACAAAGAGTCTTTAATAAAGTGAGTCTCATGAAGTTATGGTGCAGATTACGTAATTTCAATACTTACATAGTAGATAAGAGTCTCGTGTCTCTCTGAGGGGATCTAAATGAAATCAAGTGATGCTCTCTTGAAAGGAACATCGAGTACTTTCAAACAGCGGTTCTAATTCCCTTGAATCTCCATATACTATCAAGCTTTATTATCGAAATAGATAATCGATAAAAGTTTCCAATCATCAACGGACTTACTGTAAAATAGCCTTCCAAGACTTGAAAACAATAGTACAACCGACGTACCAAATCCGACGAAGATGAAAAAGATTGCACGTTAATTGAGGCACCGTATATCAACCATTCTTTTTGTATTTTTCAAACCCAGCGACCATTTCTCAATCCGAATCTCCACGGTCGTCGATAAACTGATGTTTTTCAGCCAGACGAGTTTCTTCGATTGCTGTTTTTCATCAACAGATTGGATATTCTGATCGCGTCGAATTTTGAATAAATGTTTCTATATCTAGTATTGCCTGTTAATTTTCTAGTGAACGAATCACAAGAAACAAGAATCCAGCAAACCTCGTGACATGGTATAGCTTGGTTGGCGATAATGTAGCGGTCGCCGGAGAAAGGGCCGAGTAAGATGAAAACACCATCACCGCGATTCTGCACGTTATCCTTGATTCGTCGAGATTTATACCATGCTTGCCTATATTCCAGTACTCTGATTATTTTCCGTGGTAGGCCATTTTGATGGTAACCATGACTTAGATGAGGTTATCTCCGAATCGATGATCCCAATTGCAGCTGTCTTGATCCGCAGGATGACGTTTTTCGATTGATAATGCTCTTCCTCACAATGTAGACCAACAATGTAACCGCACGGAAGCTGACAATTAGCAAAAGTAGGCCAATTGGAAGTACTTCAAGCTTACCGTAATAACGTAGTAATGTAATTTGATAGATGAGTGAGGTCTGAAGGGATTCTTCGCCACTGCTGCGCGAGAGAATGGCGGACGTGGTAACGGCACTTCTGATCTGCTTCCTAGTAACCAAATCGAGCTGGGTGCCCCAAACCTCAACGCAATATGAGCATACCCACTGGAAGAAGATCGCAGTCTTCTAGAAATTCCTTCTGTACAGCCAAGTCTTGGTAGAACAATTGATAAGAAAATAAGCAAACGCAAGCGCCGGCATTTGAACCAAAAGTTTGGGTTCCTTTAAAATGGTACTTCCCCTTATCACGCCGACTTTCTGCGTGTACGGTGTTGGATAACATTCAAGTGGGCTTCTCTGGCTATCCACAATGTGATAATGCGTGTAAGTGGGGTGGTGAGATTGGGGTGCAGTGGCTGTCTCCCTCTGCAAGACTGAGCTGCGGGAGCTGATTCGAGTTTTATATATTGCGATTTTTGGTGTAGATGTGGCTCTGCAGATACCTGTTCACGACGATTCGTACTATTTCTCTGAATTGGCTTATTTCTGGTACAACCTAGGCCTTACAGTTAATAAAAATACATATTTGCGTCACGAGAGCTTCTGTGGGGTGACCCTTCTCAGATATTGTTCGCACTTCAGTTGATCGTGATCTTTGGGTTGGCGCCGATGCATTTCACCAATCGTCACTATCTCACCACCTGCAACACTCATGCAACTTGACGATCGTACGATATGCGATGGACTCACGAGTGTCGGTTGTGTTTTTGGCCACCGGCAGATATAGATGACCATCAAATAACTTCGCGCAAGGTAGACCAAACAGAGTCAGCTCCCATTATTGCTGGAAAGAGAAATTGGTTACATCCATTTTTTAACTAACACATTACAAATAAGCGAGGTAGAAAAACTACTCAACAAAGGTAGACTCAATCAAGAATAACGACTCGTTTAATACAGCGCATAGAATCAAGGTGGACAAAAAATAACATAGAGCTCTATGAAAACAAAGACTATAGAAGACTATAGAATGTCAGAGTGTTGACAATACCGCAGATCCGATGGAAACTCCGCAGACAGTAACCCCCACGAGTGATATATCATTGCGATTTGCGATAGTAGGCCTTGGTTCTCGTCGTGACTAGGCAGTCAATAATCAATAATGTCCATCAGACAGACACCCGGACCAGACTTTCTGCAGTGACGTCTAGCAATTTTACCTCACGTACGGAGGGTATCATGAAAGAGGAAGACCCTTGCTTGAAATTTGTAAACGAGATGGTAGATGCTTGAAAATTTAACGATGCGGAGAATCAAATCACCGAGAAAAGAAGTGGGAAAATTGTGCGAATCGGTACTCGTATCAAAATTTCAATGGCTGGGAGGAAGTTTGAATGCTGCAGCTGGAATTCGAACAATCCGAGGCTAAGATATCAGACCACAGAGGATGGTGTATGTTGTGAAAGGTCGGTAAGACCCCGGAGAATCTCGCTGATGGTAAAAATGAGATGCAACCACCCAAGATCTTATTGAGTTTAGAGAAGCGTCTCATGCTTCTAGGCTGCCGTTATGGGTACTATATTTCTGTCACTAAAACCGTCGGTTGTGCAACACGTGCCATACCTTCTAAGCATTTTTCAAGCGAGGAGAGGGAGGGATGGAGGGAGGTGAAGACCCGAAATGGAAGGATGGTAGCGAATGATTTGCGAGACCGTTGCTCCATGCCATGCTCCTACTGGATCGAGAAGCAGAGACAGGTGTGAGAAAGTGCTCAGATTGGTGGCTTTATTTCGCTTCGAATAGAGTCAGGCCACGTTGTGCGGCGTCCTTGACAGAAAGGCGGGGTGCGGCACCCCAATGATCCCATCTGAAAATCGATTCTCCATACTGGAACTGGACTGGGACTGGGAACAGTACATAATTCGCACATGGATGGGACCGGCAGTGCATGGCCATGAGTCCACGACGTTGGGACTCGTCGTCTCGTACCATGGAAGCTATTTTCAGAAGGGCACTCGGTCGCTGGCGTCTCAAGCCATGATGCCAAATGCCAATGATGGAATGTTTCGGCTCCACAATGTTTCAAGAAGCTGATAGGCAAATTGTGATCATCTTTAGTGGAGACGCAAAAGTGAGGGGAAACTCAAAACACTTCGGACCAAGCGACGCCAAGGGGAGCGCTGCTTCGACGTTGCGGTAGCGGTAGCGGTAGCGGTCGCTCCTGGGATTGACTTTGGAGTTTGAAGGGATTCCTATCCGAGCTTTCGGATGAACTTTGGAACCTTCCCCCTTTTAGAAAACCCAAAAACTTATCGTCGATAACGCTTAGCCGACCGCTGACCAGCCACAAACAAACCCAACCGGTTACCGAGACGAGACGAGAGCCAACCTCAACCTCAACCTCCCAACCCAACGGAGCAAACCTAGCCAGAGTCGCAATGAAAGCAGCGACCAGCCGCACGGCACCTTGCGGCTCAGCTGACATTCGCATTCCCATTTTCATGAAGCTCCCCTTCCGCAAAGACATGTAAAACAGAGCCCAACAAAGTCAATCCTCGCAGCCCAAGTCTCGGGTGGCAGATTTATTTAGGTCCTGGCGCGCGCAGTGACCAGAGACCCAAATGCAACCCGTGGCTGCATTTACCGCACGCTCTCTTCCTGCGGGGAAAGGGTGCTCTCCAACTAAGCTCTCCACCCCTCAGCAACTCCAATTCCTGCCCTTGTACTTCCACGTCTGCATTGCATCTACATGTATGTACTTGCCCACAGCGTCCAATCCGCTACACGAAGATCTCCGAATCTGATGAGATATTAATAATTGTCTACAATGATGATGCAAAATGGCAGCGCGGACGACTCCAGAAGGACCTCGGGTGGGTCTAATGACCCCTTTTTCACCACCGTAATCGAGAAGCGATCTGACAAGGCCACCCCAAGCAGGCAGTTAGGCTTTGCTCGTGCTCACCTCTCCCCCACCCATATCCTTGAGAAACACACTCCTGTTCATCGGCGACAAAAATACCATCAACGTTTATTTCAATCAGCATCAACAACGAGCACAGTAAATCCCCTCACCGCTCTCAAGACACGGGCCAGGTCGAACTTTATTTATATAGACCATCTTACCCCTCAATTCAACGGTCATCCAAACTTCCTTCCATCTTCTTCTTCTGCTTCTAGAGCAAGCCCTCTTATCATCATCGAAGTTTAACTTACCTTCTCAACCACAATCTTCAAAATGGCCCCTTCACGAACCGACGACATTGATTATCAGGACTATGAGATCCCGGAGCCAAAGGTTTCCTACGATATCAATGTTCCTTACATGCCGCCCTCTGGAGATTATGAAGCCAGAATCAAAAACAATACGGAATTTCCGGACTATCTTCCTGTATGGGAGAAAGGTGTCTGGTTTGATAGGGTGCCAGAGTTCGAATACTATGATCCGGCTCTTCGAGCTGACAGAACAATGCCTCATCTTTTCACGGCTGGTGTAAAAGCAATCCCACTTACCCCAAAGATGGGCACAATCTTAACCGGAGTGAAACTGGAAACTCTATGCCAGGCAGCTAAGGACGAACTTGCTCTCCTGATCTCGCTTCGCAAAGTGGTGGTTTGCCGAGAGCAGTCAGACTTTTTGCACGCGGGCCCCGCATTCCAAGTCGACTTCATGGAACATTTTGGAAAGCTCAGCCATCAGCCTGTAACAGGGGCTGTCAAAGGATATCCCCAATTCCACATCATTCACAGAGACGGAAACAAAAAGGAAATCGCCAACTTCTTCAAACAAAAGACATCGAGCTGTATATGGCATCACGACGTTTCTTATGAGAAGCAGCCACCAGGATACATCATGCTCGGTATCTTGGCCTGCCCTGACGTTGGAGGAGATACCGTTATTGCGGACATGTCTGAAGCCTACAGACGCTTGTCTCCAGCATTTCAAGGAATGGTCAACCAAATGACGGCAGTCCATACATCGGAGAAACTGATTGCCCATGCGAGAGCAAACAAAGGCCTTGTTCGAAGCAACCCAGTTGATACCGAACATCCCGTCGTACGAGTCCATCCAGTGACTGGTGAGAGAGCGCTATTCACAAACGCTGAATGGCCCAAAGAGTACATTGGATTGAAGGAGGAAGAGTCTGAGGTTGTCGTTAAATTCTTGCTTGACCACATTCGAATGGGACATGACTTTCAAGCCAGAGTCCATTGGGAAAAACATTCAGTTGTTATGTTCGATGGCCGAACAACTCTTCGTAAGTTTTCAAATTATTCTAACGGAGGATATTGCTCATACCATTCATTAGATACTGCGACGGTAGATTATGATAATGCTGATCAAGCACGTCATCTCTTTCGCCTTGCCGCAATGACCGAAGTTCCGATCTCTGTTGCCGAAGCTGAATCTCAAGGTGTCTATTAAGGGCCTGTAATTGCGAAGCTGGCTTTTAGTTGCATTTTTTTACATTTTTTTGTATTTATTTGCGCACATTTTTGTCACTTCCATTATACCCATCATGTTTTTCTTATTGGAGGATTTATGAGCGACTTTTTGTTTTTCTTGCTTTTTGTTTTTCTTGTTTTCGTTTTTTTGGGGGAGTCTATAGTTTTTCAATCGGTTTTTGTTTTTGCGAATTTAGCCAGCTTGTGTTTTTGGTTTTGTTTGGTCGAGGCGTAAATTATGTTTGGAAAGCAATTTGAAATTTTCTTGCATCTCTTTTTTCCAAAAATCCCTTTATCACTTAGCGCAGGCGTTCAGGATTGCTCAATAAAATTATCATTATCATCTTCTTGCTTTCTTATGATTTTTATCTGGGAAGCTTGGGTTGAATAATCATCTAGAAGAAATATCTTAGAGGTATCTTGTCTTCTGCATTTTAAGTCAAGCGACATTACCAGTGAATTTTGATTTCACATTCCCGCTATGCTATTTTCATAAGCCTTTTCCAATTTCTCCTAACAAGAGAGCTTGACAGGTTGCCATTATTCAATGTACAGTACATACTGAAATAAAAACCACCCCAGAAGACTTGGACAATGAAACCATTTATGCGCATTGTTCGAAATAGTTAGTTGTGACTCTTGAGTTACCCACACATTGAGAGACAATCAACTAACTTTTTCTAGGAGTTTTTGTGAATACCTTCTTAAGGTGTAAGTGGAGTAAAGCGGAGGTTTCGTACCTCCATTACCTCCACCGGTTATTCGCTAATGGTCGTGTGACCAACCACAACATCCACAGACCTGAAACAAAACATTCATTCTCCTTAGCTTAGGGCTCATTATAAAAGGGGCCCCTCCGATCTCCCCAGATTCGTTCAAAAAGATCCTGGCAAAAATCTGTTTCACATAGTCGACGCGTTTTGCCAAACTTAACCGGATATATCCGAAAATAGAAACATCATCATGCCGTTGAAAAAACCTACGCCAGTGCGGATGCCCGCAAGACGACAAAACACACCTGGAAAACGGCCTGTTCCCAAGCGGAATGGATTGAGGAACGGCCACGGAGTCAGGAGATCGCCTTTAAAGGCTACCCCCGGTCAGGCTGGTCTACGTGCTCATGGTCAACACCGAAGACCTGTAGCAAGAAGAGCAGTGGGAAATGGATTGAGGAACGGTCAAGGAGCTAGGAAATCACCTTTGAAAGTAACCCCTGGGTTACGCGCTCATGGTCAGCGCCAAAGGCCTGCAGTAAGAGTAATGGGAAATGGAGCGAGGAACGCTCGCGGAGCTAGAAAATCGCCAGGAAAGGTAAATACTGGTGTACGTACTTATGGCCAGCATCGAAGGCCTGCAGCAAGAGTAATGGGAAATGGAGTGAGGAACGCTCGCGGAGCTAGAAAATCACCAGGAAAGGTAAATACTGGTCTACGCGCTCATGGTCGGCACCAAAAGCCCACAGCAAGAGCAGGAATGGGAAATGGAGCAAGAAAGGCTCACGGAGCTAAGAAATTACCACTAAAGCCAAATGCTGGTCAACGTGCTCATGGTCAGCATCAAAAGCCCACAGCAAGAGCAGGAATGGGAAATGGAGCAAGAAAGGCTCACGGAGCTAAGAAATTACCACTAAAGCCAAACGCTGGTCAACGTGCTCATGGTCAGCATCAAAAGCCTACAGCGAGAAGAGGCATTGGAAATGGTGTGGCGAGAAATGTCATGAAAAGCATTGGTATACATCCCCGCAAGAACCGAGCTGTCCCAAGACATGGCCAACCAAAAAACTATTCCGGTAAATTGAGAAACCAAATTCGTAAGAGCCTGCGACCAGCTGCTCGTAACATGAAGAATGCTGCTCCAGGTTTAGATGCCCGGAAACGACCGCACCAGAACAAGTCCAATAAGCGAGGTGATCCAGGTCCAAAACGACCATTGCCTCGTGGAGGAGCAAGTGGGCTTCGTCATAATATAAACCGGCACATGAAGTCTTTCAGGCATCAAGTTAGGCCTAGGAAGGAGCTCCGACGGCATGGAAAAGCTAAGTTGCCTCAAAATCCACTTCGCCAGAATCGTCAAAGATTGATGAAACCCCTGAGACCAAACCCTCGTCCAGGCATGGGCAGAGTTCCTCTTCCTGTCCGTCAACACCAATCAGCCAGGAGGAATCTTGCTCTCCGCAACCTGATGGCTGGTAGAAAACCCGTGCTTCAATACCCACGTCAACCAGCACCCCGTCTCCCCGTGCCTGATTATCTGGCTGCTCCACGGAGAATTCCTTTTCCTCGGCGCTTGATGAATAGCATCAGACCTCAGGGGAGATATCCCGCTCCACCGCGTGATATTGGCCGGATTCCTGTGGGAGGTGTGGAGAACCGACGGCCTAACAGAGCTCCTGTTATATCCTCAATGATTGCTGGTGTATCTCGCTTCCTGTCCCCAAGGGCTCCTGCTCCTCCGCCACAATATTACCCTGATCAGGATACTGAATATGACTTGCCTAATATTGGCGGCCTTGCAATCAGTGAAGACGGGGTTCCGGATGGATATAGTGACATTCAAGATGATTATTACACAGATGATCAGGCATATGACGATCAAAACTATGACCCTGATGACGATGGAGAGTATGACTCATTCAACGAAGACGACGACTATGGCGTCGAAGACGATGAAGCCGAGGAAGAGTGGAGATGAATAATGAGGGGCACGGGTTTCGACGAGAAAATGATTAAGAACTATGCTAATATGCGTCTTGCGACAAGCAAGACAAGGGGATAGAAGGTAAGGTACGAATAAAAGTGGAAGTTCTCGACGAGAGAGTTTTGGAGAACCGAGTGGGAGAAAGTCTCGTTAGCTATATATACTTATTGATAGAATATGTCGTTGTTTGCTGGAATTGTGGTTCTCTGGGTTTTCAGGAGAAACACCCTTGAAAACCACAGTTGGTTTAAGTGAATGCTTAGGCTATGCAATGCTGTCCTGGAAACGCGCCAATACTCAAAGATTCATAAGGAGTGATATGATCAAAAATTGCTCTTAGCGGTCAACTGGTCCCACTGTTCACTACTCTATACGCTATCTTGGGCTTGTGAGTAGGAATTCCTATAACATAATGTAAGACTTTTTGTAGTTATATATGCACGTGAGAACAGTTTGAGATTCACAAATTCTGAAATGTTGGTGACTTTAGAATCCTAACAGGCCAATAAGAATATCGGTGAATAAGATATTGCAGAGTTAGTAGATCTGCTAAGTGTTAGGTGAGGTAAGTGAATTATTTGGTGATTTAGTCATAGGGGGGTTCTTATTGCGTGACATGATTCCAAGTACCGCTACTTATATATATTGTTCCTGCCTATACAATTAAACACTAACACTAGAGTATGTAAAGTAATTGATTTACAAGACTTGAGTTAATTACGTGTATTTAACGTGGAAGGCGGAACTAAGAAAATCTTTTACTTTCATTCCATTGTTCACTGCGAGCCATGGATTTGTGACCACTACTTGACAATAATGATAAGAAGCAAGTTGTCTGAATCACATTTAAGCATAGCCCCACGTAGCTTTGCTCATCTTCACATTCATTTTCTCGTTCTAGCTCCCATTCTTTATCATTTAATCAAGCATGCCGTACTTTCTACTTCCCAGAAAGGACCTCCACAGTTTCCGAAACCATTATTTTTTGTGACATCTCAACTCAAATAACCATGCCTGGTAATAGTAAAAAGCCAAAACAAGTCAGATTTGGGGTGACAACTACCATCTACCCACCCTCATCTCGTACGCCGTCGCCGAGTATTCCAAGCAGACCCTCTACTCCCAAAAATCCAGAAACAACGGACTCAAGACCGAACAAGTCAGGATATGCACCCGAAGGGTCGCCACCTCAAAGAGAGTCTTTCCACCCTGGCGTCCCAAAAAATCACCCCAAGACTGTACCGAATGAGAGCCCAATCTCGCAAGGCCAACGAGCAGACAGCTCCAACTGGGACGATTCTCATAATACCTCAGGCATGGCTACCACATGCGGCAATACATCTCGACTAAATATTACAGATCCAGCTGCGACATCCATTCAAGGGAATGGGGCTTCAAGCCCCTGGAGCTCTAGCCAAAATGTGATAGTGCTTTGAGGAGTGGCAGCCAACATGGCCACAATAGACACAAGGACTTAGGTGTTAATAATGTTGCTAAAGCAGCTTCTGTCGAGGAATCGCCGGAAGTACATAAGGACTACTTGGCAAAGTTATCAGACCCATTTAATGTAAAGTGGAAGCTCGAAGAGTAGAACTTAGTGCTCACTTAAATTCAAGTTTCTTGAACCTTTGAACTCGATTTTATGTTGGCAGAATACAAGTACAGTTAACACCATTCATTGTTCCATTTATTGCCCAACACCGTGAAACAATATCCGCCATTCTTGACAATTAGAGAACTATATGCTTCATTTGTACACGAACTATGGTTGGAACAGATTATGCCAGATCGAAAACTACGAGGGATACTCTTAATTTTTTAAAGCTCTGATTGATTGAAGTAGCAGACTCTTGAAGTGAAAATGATCGATTCAATCATTCTCATGGCAAGCAACAGCAGAAATCAATCCTCTTTATACAGACCTATCTTCATCTGTACTATTAATTAACTAAAATTATTTCTATTATATCCCCTCGAGGCTTCATATGTACACCTACGGTTTTAGGTTTAAGATTTGCTATTTAAGCGGTCGGACCGGTCGGAATGATGCCTAGGCGCGCTACGGGGCTTGGCCCGACTTGCTCCGCACCACTTAAGTAGTAGTATTGCTGAGTACCAAAACTAAAAGCGGATACCTCAAACCTAAAACCGTAGGTGTACATATGAAGCCTCGAGGGGATAATATGCTTTTCCCAAAAATGATTAAGCTAAAAACTCTGTTTTTATATAGGTTATATAGCATTACCAACGGAGACCCTATAGTAGTATAGAGGTAGTACTACCGTAGCCCACACGAGACTAGCAATAATTCTTACAGAAGTAGGTAGTAGGAGCTATTCACTTTATAAAAAGTGTTTTAATCCACGCGACTGAAAAGTGCTATGAGTCATCCTTACTATACCCCTGAGTTACTTAAAAAGGAGAGAGAAGAAAAGGTATAATAGCTAAGAATACTTGTAATAGGAACTTGAGTATATAAGTAAATTTACGCGCGTGATTAGATTGCCCTAATAGCTACAAAAAAGTCTCACCGGCCTACTTAAGTATTATTGTTATATTAATAAGTGATAAAGCGATGAATCTCAAGTATAGTAATAGGCAGGTGGGTGAGGGGAGGCGGGCCGATTTACTGGCTACCAAGTTAACCTGTATTATCAGTAAACATTCTCAGGCCCAAAAACGATGGTTGGCGAGGACCTTGAGTATTGGTCTTAAAATCAGGGGCATTTAAAATCCTTGAAAGAACTACCACATACTGAGAGCTCTTTGCTACTACCACTCTCTAACTTCCCCTCCTGGTCCGATGAAGCCTGGACTCACCCATGGCCTCGCCCCCTCGGACAACCTTCTCACTTGCTCCTCATCAACCTCAATTCCAAGACCGGGACCCTTCATCAAATCGATGTACCCCCCGGTCACTTTCCAAACTTCTGGATTATGTGTATAGCTGGTCAAATCCTGACCTCCAACATTATAATGGATCCCCAAACTCATCTCTTGAATGGCAAAGTTTGCTGTTGCTGCCATGACTTGTACATTGGCAGCCAGAGCAATCGGACCCAGTGGACAGTGCGGCGCCATTGCAACATCATATGCTTCAGCCATTGCCGTGATTCGTTTCATTTCCGAAATGCCTCCGCAGTGACTGATATCTGCCTGGAGAATGTCGACTGCTCCTGATTCTAAGAATGGTCTGACATCCCAGCGACTGTGCAATCTTTCTCCAAGGGCTATTGGCGTGCTCGTCATCTGTGAGATAGCTTTGATACCCTCGATGTGTTCCGAAAGTAGCGGTTCCTCAATAAATAAAGGTCGGTGAGGCTCGAGTAGTTTAGCTAGCTGCTTTGCCATTGGTTTATGGACACGGCCGTGGAAGTCAACACCAGCATCCATCCCGAGTGCCTTGACTGCCTTGACTCTCTCTACACAGCTGTCAAGTGCAGAAGGGGAATCGAGCCATCCAAGATCTTCTGTTCCATTCATCTTCACGGCCGTGAAACCTTGGTCCTTACGGGCTTGACTGAGTTCTTCCTTAGTGACCAGTGTTTAATTGTTCTTCGTGTGAAAGATAATCTCACGCTTGAGCTGCGATATCAGACGGCCTATCTCCGCCAATCCAAGCGTAAACTTTTAGCTTGTCTCGCACCTTTCCACCAAGAAGTTCGTAAATTGGCACGCCCAATCTCCTTGCTGAAGGCTGATTAGCCAAACGATCAATTATCATTAGCACAACACACCTTTCAAATCCCATAGAGCAATATCGATTCCTGAGAGCGCGCTCATAAACACTGGACCTCCTCGGTAGAAGCCGAGGCGCCAGGTAGTCTGCCAGATATGCTCGATGTCACTTTCAAATTCATCAGTGCTTTAATATGTCACAAGATGGGAGTGCCAAAGACGCACTCAGCATTCAATCCAACATATCTTTCAATATGAGAGTCCAAACAGCCTTCCACTGCTTGAGTATGTCCTTCCAATGAAGCTTCACCCCATCCTACGTTCCCGGCTTCGTCTACAATTTTGACGAACAGCCAACGAGGCGGAACTCGAAAATATTCAATGGACTTGATCTTTGCCATAGTGGAGAGGATACCCAATGTGCAATTGGTGATGAATACTCGACAATAAAGTATGTTGGTACTTGAGTGTTTGCTTTGAAGATAGTTGCATGGGAAGTGAAGGGAAGGGTGCGGGGAAAGAGACACTGAATGCCCCAAGCAAGGTGTGGGGGTTCTCCACAAAAGCTTCAGAGAACCCGCAGAAGCCGCGATCTCTTAGCAGAGGGCTTACGAGTAACCTACCTTTAAAATATATAAGCTATTTTCACCCCTCGACATTTTCACACCTGCTTTTGATCCGATACCGCAGAATACCTTGGACTGCCTAGCCTGCCCATGCGGTTACCTAAGTCACACGTATGTAATTGTTCCATTAGCTTTAATTAACTAAATCAATTCACAGAGAACCCCAAAACAATTATAGTGGTTGTCGAAAAGCGTTTATGCAAATTACTTGGTATTTCCCAAGGAGGAATAATAAGGAAATGACTTACTGCTTTTTGTATCCACCATGGAGTTGCTTGTCTAGCCTCCAAATTCCAAGGAATACACAGTACGTAAACGAATCTGTGAAATGAAATCACTTCGGACAGCCCTGTGATTTGCCTGCTGTTCCCTGAGAAGGAGCTCGTGAAAGGTCAATGATTCACCGCCATTCGACTGGCTTCACTTCGTTTTGGTACTCATTCACGATCAAGGGAACTATCTTCTATAAGTATGAGCGATCAAACCCTACTCCATAGATCTCATTCCGACAAAGACACAGACAAAAGTTCATGAGGTTGAAATTAACGATGAATCCACCAAATAGCAATCCTGGTAGAGGGTTTTCATCATCGTCGGGAGGTTCATCCTGGCCTCAAAGCTCGAGCTGGCGGACTGGATCTTCAATTTCTAGGACTGTGGAGATTCATGTCCCTCAAATCTCACACACTTTGCTTCGGCGGCGGGTACATCATCCTGAACTATTCATGCAAGAAACTGATGAAAATGATCAAGTGTCCAGAGGCTTAAGTCAAGAATACCCAGGTGAATCCGAGACCACAACAAATGAGCAGCTAGAAGAACACCAGTTCCAGCAGGAGCCGATGAACCAAATGGATGAACGACAAATGGAAATGGAAATGCAATATAGCCAGGCCGAAGCCGAAGCCCAAGCGGAAGCCCAAACCAGTTACCATCAAACTCCACACGATCAATACATGGCAAGTCGCCAACTTCACATTGAACAACTCACTCAAAACGAGCGTCAAATCCAAGAACAGTGGGTTCATGCCCAGTTGTACCTATGTGGAGGTTGCGTCGCAGGTTTTGCCTGGTATCAGAATGGGGCCGGGTATCGATGTATGGGCGATAACCATTATGTTACTGATGCACTGCTAGCGGAAGGAATGGGTGGTTGGTATACAAGAGAGATCGACGCTTATACCCCGAGAGAAGTGTGGGCAGGGCCATTCTACGCTCTTGAACAGCAAGATCAAGGGATATACGAGCTGGATAAGCCACAGCTTGTTAAGCAAAATAGACGATCAAAGCGGACCAGTTGGTTCCCAAGGAGGCCTAGGCGTTAATTGCTCTAAAATGCCAGGTAATGGAGGATGTCCGTGAAATCAAGTTGACAGACTTTAGATATAGTAAAGTTCAAAAGACAAAATACTAGTTCGAAGTGAATGCTTACCTTTGCAAGAAGACTTTGAGAATTTAAAGCCTAGTAATTTGAATACTAAATGCTAAGGGAGGCAGAAAACCTATGTTGTCTCAGGCACGGAACTACTAAACTTTTAATTACAAACTTTTAATTATAAGTAAGTCTCTTATACAGATCTTTATATTAGAGGGGGTAGGTAACTATACTCTATAAAAGAAAAGACGTTGGTGTTACTCTCTATATACCTCCCGTAGAATAAAATTGCCTTAAAAGCGTTATGTAACTAAAATAGTTCTATATTTAGTTTAAAATAATTATCTCTACTTACTTTTAATTACCCTAGGTATAATAATATAATAATTTTATTTATACTAGAAGTTTAGTATAATAACTTTTATATAGTATATATTAAGTAATAATTAGATATTTTACTTTCTATTATATTCTTACTAGCTCTTATATACTACTATTTAACTTTTATTTCCGAAAGTAATCTATTATTATCTTCTATAATATAGTATTAAGAATATGATAGTAAGAGTAGTAGTCCTATAAGTACTTAAGTAATTATTTATAATTTAAATTTTGATAATTCTATGCCCGATCCACCCACGTCTGTTCCGTAGTCGTAAAGAAAGATCGGTTTGTTCAGTAATATAGATATGGGCTAAAGTAGAAAATTTGAAGTTGAATTTCAGGATCGAACACATTAATTAGACTATTTATTTTCTCAATCTTTCTTGTAAATTTGAAACCATCGCCGCTTCTACTATTCTGACCCATACTATCCAGTATATCATCTGTAAAGTAATCTCCGCCAATATCTAGAAACTGCCCCATATCTCCAATCGATGGGTCTGAGGATGAGATACTAGAAGTTGTTCCCAGTCTAGAATTGAGCGCGAGGTCGAGGCGCTCCGACAATAACTTTCTTCGTCCATTATATAACAGAAAGTAGTTCTCGTTACCGTCTACATTGGCATCAGCATCTGATGCTAGGACACACAATTGACGATATAACTCGGCCCATGGCATCGAATGAGACATATCTTGACCGACATAAGAAATACTTCGAAGTGCATTCGCAAGCACGATTGCGCTTGGAAGGCTATAGATCCAGAGCTGTACCAAAGTTAATTCTTCGTCGCAGAGACTTTCGAAAATTGCGAGTCCCTTACAATCGAGTCCCAGTCCCTTGAAGCTCCGAACCTTCTATACAATCATTTCGTACAATTCACTGTCGTCCACATCAACAAGATTGGCGACTTGAGGCATCATTGAGGCGTCTATGGAAGATTGCTTTGGAGAATCTGCTGTCTCTGGTTCCTTAGCGGTACTGGGCAGGCGGAAATCATTGGCTTACATGAGGTGTGTTCCATGTGGATTCATTGTCTATACTGTATCTGAGAAGGATCTATCAATTGAGACGATTCCGCGCAAGCAATAATACCAACACTCACGACAACGATGCATTTGTCGCACCTTTCGGCTTGGGTTGCGTCAAAGGGGCTGGGTGGTAGAAGCAGTTCTGAGGTATGTATCTTGAGCGACATCTACCACAAACGGGAATTTTGTGGTCACATTCCGACTTGAGCTTGCGACGTGGTTCGCAAGACTGGGGCTTGCCATTGCGACGGATGAGGGTTCTGGACAGCGTTTAATAATGGGGCCAACTTAATCGCCAACTCTTGGCTTGTTTTGGCTTACATAGTGTGCCTGGTCTGCCAAAGACTGGCACGATCACAAATACCATACCTTTCGAAATCCCTTCGAATCACCTGATGGTATCAGGACCCTTAATGGTGGTATGTAAAGCGGCAATAAGCTGTTTGTGAACTCTTGAAGCATAGATAGAATCTGGTTTGGCTCAAATACGATGACCCAACAAATACAATTCACAATGAGTATTTCCCTGATTCGAATTTGAGCACGTGACAGATGGTGCTAAGCGAGCGTTTAAGGAGGTGTACGTGACAAGTCCAAGCGTTAATTTGATATTGTAAAGTCTCCTGAAAATAAGAAAGAAGCTCGTGCTTCTATTATTTTTGCACAAAATAAATTGAAATACGAGGATTTTAGCAGAACTGTAGGAATTTATGGCGAAATAGTAGAATATTGGTAAAATAGGACTAGATACTACTGCGCTGCCACGAGCAACCATTCGCGTTCTGGGGATTTAGAAGAACCCATGAAACGTTTCTGGAACTTGCAAAGAAGCCCATTGCAGCTTTGAAGTGTTTTACTACATCCACAGAACGAAGTTATGGGCAACTAGTTCTAAGCATACATTCTTGAGGTCATTACAATAGACCATTCTTTAGATCAAAATTCTAAGGGCTTTTATTTCCTGCGCTACGAATAAAGGGCTCAAGGGGAAGGACCGATTTTTCGGGATTTAGATGCTTATATAACTTGTCCCAACGGTGTTGCAGTAAGCTTGGTGTCGGCCAGTCATTTTCAGGGTCGCGAAGCCAGAGCCGCATTAGGTGGCGCCTATGAAATCCTTAGTCAACTTTGTTCCCGGCAGGTCTTCGTGATCAAAAATCAAACTCACTGTTTCTCCTTAGTATCTACAAATGCGTCTCTAGAATGAAATATGGCCAAGTTGTTAATGTACTACACATCCCCCTTTGGGAAATTTGTGTTTAATGAGAACCGTTCACCCAGGAAATGTAGTGTGTCTAGAGCTTCGGCTTAAGCCTCAGTGATTGGGGGGATATTGTCGCTTCGTGGGAGCGCTCCAAAACCGACGAAGTACCGCCGCGAGTACTGCAAACCAACCCGCTCAGGTGTCGACGCCGTAGCGGGGAAATGAAAGAGGATTGGACGTTGCTCAAATTGCCGGTCATTCTTTTCGGACCTGTAAGAAAGCCGACCTCAGGGCCCGTAGAGAAAGAGAGGAGGAGCTGGAGAGAACTTACGCATCCACGTCCCATGGTTGGGATAGTGTATGAATCAGATTAGGCCGCGTCTGGGCTTTACTTGTATACCCTCCAAGTGCTTACAAAATTGCTAGCGCCACCTTCGGCTGATGTCTCGAGTGCCAGGAGCGACACAATGTCGCCAGTATCTGTGTGAAAGACTTGCTTATTGGTGGTGTAGGCGGGACTACCAATGATACCGCCGTTGGGCCCAGACGACGACGATAGCAACGAGAGATCTTTGACATGAGCCAAAAGCACATCGTCAGGTTGGCCATCAAATTGATAGTCTTGGCGGCCGAGTTGTGGCGCTAGATGAGTTGAGAGTCCCAGATAGATGAGAACATTATCGGGGCGCGTATATTCATCGACACGCAGGCCTCGAATCACGAAGAACCCATGCCCGTTGTGCAACTCGTTAGATAGACGACGGAGTGCAGGGCGAAGACTCGGTAGTAGGAAGTTGTCCGCAGTAAGCTGGCCGAGGGAAACCTCCAGTACTGTGTGGTATTATTTAGTTGGCTGAGTACATGGGCTAAGGAGGGCACAACACGTTGGGTTGTGGTTGAGGCTCACATTTAGAATATTTATGAGAATACATCTTGTCAGGAATCTTTTTTCGTTCAGGAAATGCCCCATTTCTACGCTTTCATGAGAAAAGTTGGCATCGACCTGCTGCCAAGACAATACAGGGAGTCCAAGGGATTCCTTGAACAATGGATGTCGAATATGACCTCAAAAGCTGATAGAGCGACTGACCAAAAACGGAGGATGGATGTTCCATTGAAATTAGCAGCTGAGCCGGTCATTTACGAGGCAACAAAAGCCGCAGTAGAAGCTGATTCTCCACACTTAAGTGAAGAAGCTAGGAAGAAGGTAGTTGCGAGTGAAATGTTTAATCACATTTGTAAGCTTACTTAAGTCTTAAATGACTGATCCGGATCCTCTGAAATTATGCTAACGATGATCAAGCTGCCTCGCGGGAGGTCTTAGGTATGTTAGCGAGAGTAAACATTGATAGTCGCATGCTAACAACTCGTTGGTTGGGATAGGTTTGGTCCTCGGCTATACTTTCTGGTACCTGGCACAGCATCCCCACGCACAAAAATGCATTTGGGCAGAGCTTGAAGAATACGACATTGATATGACGAATCCTGAACAGCTTGATGTGGCCGATCCAGCAAGCAGATCAAGACCAATAGAGCTAGACTCTTTGCCATATATTAGAGCTGTCGTCGACGAGTCATTACGCATGCGTCCAATCAGCATACTTTTACCACGTATTACACCGTCAGACAGAACTGTCTCCGTGGCAGGTGTTGATAACATCCCACCGGTAACGCGCATCAATGCTTTTCAGTGGTTTGTACACCGTGATCCAAATAGATGGGAAAATGCTCAAGAGTGGCAACCGGAGCGTTGGCTAGGACGCCGAGAAACAGACAAGAAATCATCTCGGGAGGATGTGCTGTGGACCTTCCCCAGTGGTCCCAGAATGTGCCTGGGTAATAATTGGACTTACTATGGTATGCTTCTTGGAGAGGACCATATGTGCTTCTATGTCGAGACTCGCTAATAGTGTAAATTAAAGCCATGCAACATGTCCTTGCCACCATTTGTTTAAAGTTTGCTTTTACAGCACTGCCTCGCTTTTCCGATCAATTTTTCTTTGCGAGAATGAAAACCCGGCTGGATTGTAATAAATGTATCTTCTTTCTATTTTCAGGCAAATGTAGATCGGACATTAAAAAGGAAAAACAAAAGTTGTCAACTGAATTCTATACTATAAATTTGACAACGTCTAGTTTTTTTATTTCTTATTATCGAATTGATTGGTTCTCTTCAAACGAGACCAAGGGTTCCACCTAAACAACTCTTTGTTATACTAGATTATCTTACTATTTCCTTAGTTAGTACAAGTACGTATTGATATCTAAGTTATGTTTACTTTTGCTAAAACTTTCCAAAAAAAAACAAGTATCTATTCAAGTATGTTTGTTTGTATGAAAAGAATTAAAGTAAGATTATGAGAAGAAATGTCTAAATACAAAAACTCCTTATACCAATCTAAATATCTCTTATCACTCAAGATGATCTCTTAACTACTTTGCCAACCAAAGGCTTAAAATAACTATATCTTTTCCCAGCAAAGTACTCGAAGGCATTAATGTGAACCCGAGCTATTATACCCCGGATCTGTATAATATTTATCTCAAACTTTCTCGCCCTGTTCTTTTTCAGCATCCACCTCTTTCTCGGGCCTCTTGACAGAATTCCAGTCCATAACTAGCGCGGCAATCATCCCCAAGCAAACGACAGCAACACAGGTCCAAAAGGTTCTCGTGACAGGAAAGTTATAAACACCGATCACTAGTGACCTTTCCGACATGGGCACGGTTGCTAGGAAGTTTGTTGCCCCCTGTTTTACGATTCTGTCCACGTCCAAATCGGGTATCTTGGACAGGCCTTGTCGGAGAAGGTTTATGAAAATGTTTTGCGAGATGGAAATGAAAATCGCAGCACCGGTACTGATGGCGAAGGCAATAGCTGTCATCCCTGCAGGAATATCCTCTACAGCAAGGGCAGTTTGGATAGCCGACCAAGGTTGAGGGATCGCCAGACCCATTCCGATACCATACATTACTTGCCATCCAATCCACGCGGAGCTTCCTGTGTTTGTGGTGAAGCTGGTGAGGAAGCCAAATCCAATTCCCATCATTGTAGACCCAAGTAACATGAGAGGCGTGTAATATCCAATAGCAGAGAGAATGAAACCAGAGCTGATAGCAGCAAAGGAGAGGGAGACAATCGATGGGAGAAGCATCTGTCCAGACTTGGCGGCTGAAACTTCTTTGATTGCTTGGAACCAGAGAGGCAACTGTGAGGCCATTCGTTAGCTGTAGCTGTCAATCACTTACTGCAGTAAATTGACTTACAAAGTAATCTGTGAGGTTAAATGCCGCTGATGCACAGAATGCATATAAAACGCAAAGTCCAACAGTCTTGTTAGTCAAAATAGACCGGGGAATAACGGCTCTTTCTTTTCGTAGCATCTCCAAGGCAACAAAAACTGCAAACGCAACTCCGGAGACCACCAAAAGAGCAATAATTCTGCCGCTACTCCAACTGTCGATGGTACCACCCCTCTCGAGAGCCAGTAATAAACATACGATACCTCCGGAGAAAACAATAAGATGGAGAAAGTTGAGCTGTTTTAGTTTGGAAGCAATGGAACCTTCAGTAATCTTCTGATTCGGCGAGTTTTTGAAGAAGAAAATGAGAACAACAACTGTAAATCCACCAACTGGCAAGTTGAGCCAGAAGCTTTTCAATACCAGATGTTATTAGCATGTAACCATAAAAGAACAAAGGTTGGATTACCTACCACCATCTCCAACTGACGCATGTTGTCAGAGCACCTCCAATCACTGGTCCTACAATTGATGCAATGCATTCTAGAGCTCCAACCGTACTGTTGTAAATTGGTCTTAAGTGAAGTGGAACTGCATGGGCAATTGCGCTGACAGAAATTCACTTTAGAGCGCAACAAAAAAACAATAGATAGAACTTACATAAAAACCCCAGTAACGATTCCCGAAGCGCCACAACCAGAAATGGCCCTTCCAATTATGAAGGCGGTTGAAGCAGGCGCTGCGGCAAACACAATAGATCCAAGTTCAAGTATGGCTACGGCTAAAACCAAAACCCATTTCACACGAAATTGCTCGTAGAGTTTTCCATAGAAGAACTGCGTTGAGCATGTAGTGAGTCGGTCTAAAAGGTCTCATAAGCTGAATTGCCAAGATGGAATTTAGTTGAATTATGTTCACCTACATGCTGAACCGTACCACCCGATATCTGTCAATGCATGGAATTCATTCGAGATGGTGATAGTTGATGTCGCTACGATAGTATTGTCCTGGAGGGTTAGGGTTAGCTTGTGTGAATTCAATGCTGACAGGAAATGCTTGCGAGACCTATGATGAAAATTGCGAGTCCTAATGCTACGGTAATAGGCACTAACTTCCATTTCCCAAGATATTTTGGTTCGTCTCCATCTGCTTGCGTATTTGTCGAAATTGGCTTGGTATCGGTGGTGTTGGTTGTTGTCTCATTGCTTTCCATCATTTCAACCTTGGCGATATCTCGTGTAATATTTGTTGAAGTATCCATTATTGTGATAGAGAGAGATGTCTACAACATAACTTAGGCATGGGTACGATACTCTGAGGAGAGACGAGTAACGAAAACTCGTGGTGAATGGGCAAATGAATGCACCTTCGCCATCCAGCCTAGTTTTTTGGGGACACGGGATAGGTCCCGGAATACTTTCCTGATAAACATATGCGCCGTAATCTGAGGCGTTGCAGTGAGATGACGCAGATACCTGAATTGCAAATAGTGGGGACTTCGACCAAGCTCACGCCAGAGTCTGATTTTTGGGGTGTTGGGATTGTCGACTGAAAAAAAAACATTGCATAATTAATTTTTACTTTCATTATTGACGGCACCAATAATGAAATCGAGACACGAGACATCTTGCTAATTCTTTTAATTAATCATCATTTTTACTAGAAGGGCCTTTTTTTAACCTGGTAAAAATAGTGATGCAAGTGTTGGGTAAATTCGATCAGGATTAGTAGGAAGTGTCTGACTGTGTTTGGTAAAAATGGGTAGGGGAACCCTAGCTTAGTGCTATTTAGATTGGAACGGGTGGAGGTGGACTCAAGAAGCCAGCGTGAAAGCCTTCCATTTGATGCAAGTGGGGTACAGGGGAGGGACGAGGGGTGCACTGAGCATAGCAAATCTGGCGGAGCAACTTCCGGCTACTGTAAGAGTCTCACAAAACACTCGTCTATTAGTAGGCATAGCTATCGCCATGTGTTCACTTAATTGCCATTCATGAGCAAGTCTTAAATGATAGATATTTCCCAAAAGACCCATGTCTTCTCGTGAAGGACTCGATTTGTACAAAGTTAGGTGAAGTAAGAAAAGAAGAATCGCGTAATGAATGCCAGATTTACAACTGATATTTATTTGCTGACAATTCAAATATATCTTTCCATACACGCTTTCTCCGTAAACACAGAGAACCTCATCACAGCGTCTCAACCCAAGAATACAAAGTCTGAAGAGCGATCTCTGGATCCCCCAATGCCTTCTCAAGATCAAAGTTCTTTTTGGTAACCAGATTTGTCAAGGTCTGACCCTCAATGCGGAACATGGTGGAAAAGCGTTTAGGAACATAATTAATCATCACTTGTTGGAAAAGCTCGAGAATGGCCGGAGCACTAATATCGTTGATCCAATCGAGTCCTTGGGATGGTTTTCCACGGTAGTGATTCTTTCATCGAGTCGGTCAAGGTAGCCGTCGTCCATTTGAATCCAATCGCTCTCAGGGACTTTTTGGATGCCTGAAACATATTGGATTAAAATCCTTTTATAGAAGCGAAGATGTCAATACACACCCTAGCAACATGTAGACCAGATTGAAAAGGTCGGTATGGACGGGGAGGCTCTTTCGTTTAGGCAAATTCAGGAAGCACCTCCACTTGATTGTCGGTACCCTGAATATAGCCAATTGTCTTCGGCTGAAAGAGACGTTTACGGTTTCGCTTCCATAGCCTTTGCAGGAGAATGACAACAGTGGCCATGGCTATATGACTTCTTTCTTTTTCAACTTCTCCAAGCCGTTATCTCTACATCGTTTGGAGAACGCGTGTGAAAGGCTGATTGCCCGCCACAGTGTTCTGCGGACCGTCTTTATAAAGCATGACAGAAAGCTGTGCCAGGTTGCTCTGCGCCATCGTCTATCTGACGAACCACGAGTACAAGTCACGGAAAGTAAATTGGATGCGGATATATTCCGTGGGTGTGACGTAGACACAGTACCAGAGACTGGCTTAGGTGGCTATAATAAGCCTCTGGTTTTGTGTGTGCATTTTGTGTATATTGATATTGGCATGGAATAGATGATCAGTTTTTGTTGAGATGTATTATAGTACCCCTTTATTAATTGTTTAATCAATACTATGGGTATATGATTCATTTATTATAAATATAGTATTCACTTACCCAACCAGTATTCTATTTCTCATTTTATACCTCTCTAGAAGTAAAGTAATAGTCTAGATAACCAAAGGTCTATTCCAGCGGTGATTATGGTATAGATAGGAAGTGAGGCTTGAAATTTATACTGACAAGTGGAAGCATTTGACGTTTGATAGGCATGGTATTGCTTAATATGAGGTCTCTTTCATTCAATATTTCCAAGCGCTTATATAATTGAAATATGAAATCAGAGTCAGTGAATACTTGCTGTGTATGAAGCTAAGAAGCAATGGGAAATTGGAAGTGAGCATCAAGCCGTTATTAACAGTCAGGGCAGTCATCGTTAATCTCAGACTGTCATTTTCTGTAGTCTGAGATACTTAGACGATTTGAGGGTAATAATACTGATACCAGAAAAATAGAATTTACACCTAGTCTCATTAGATTGTTCTACAAGTACCTAATCACAACATTTCACGTGACTATTCTCGCTTGAGTCTCTTATGTACAAAGCAATCTCTGAAATCCAAAACAACATTACTTTGTTCCATTGTGAAACCACAAACATTGATAAGATCAGAATACGTAGCAATTGGAGCTTTTTGTTGTCATTGTACTAGTACGTTATGATCTGTCATCTGCTTGTTCCTGCCTGTGGCGTTAAACTGTACTCTTTTGTCTAAGGAAAGCAAAGAGTTTTAGCAAATGAATTATTGAAGATGATCAGAATTGATGTGGTTTGTTGTTTGTAGCAAATTCGTAGCTGGTGGATTCAGGATTTAGTGTCTTTTGTCTTTTAATATTGGTATTTAATGAAGAAATTCTGTCAGATCATTCGACTTTCAAAACAAATTTGTATATCCTAGTTCCGACTCACAATAAGAAGGCACCAAATTAAGTGAATCATAAATGTATTGCAGCTTTTGATGTTATTCAGACTGATATCGTTCCTATCTAAACCGAGCTTTGATATTCGGACATTTTTGGTCTTCGGATATTTTACCACCCCTCGGCCGATACCGCCCGCCCCACTAAAACACCCCGCCATGCGCTGCGGTAATAAAAATGACTTGCTTCAGGTCGTGACCAGTTCTTGAACTTGCTTTCTTTCGCACTCGACTTTGTCGCAGCCACGACAGTTTTACTTTCAAACACCAATTCGGCCCTCCTGCATCTGGATATCGGTTTGCAGTCTGCAGTCTGCTCTTCAGCATTGAGCATTGTTAACATGGGCGCCACAATCGTTCTTGGAGCCCAGTGGGGGGTATGGAGTGAATTGACTGAACTGCGAACTAGAACAATTGCTGACCCATTGGGAACAGGATGAGGGTAAGGGAAAGCTGGTCGATATTCTCACAGAGTCTGCGGATATGGTCGCAAGAGCGCAGGGAGGAAATAATGCTGGTACGTTGAAGAATTCTCAGCTTGTCGCAGGGCTAACAAATTAACTTTGGATTAGGTCATACCATTTCGCACAACGGCAAATCCTATCACTTTCACCTCCTTCCTTCAGGTCTCATGAACCCAAAATGTATCAATCTGATCGGATCGGGCGTTGTTGTACACGTCCCTTCTTTCTTCAAGGAACTCGCCGAGCTGGAAGAGCAGGGCCTCGTGAAACCTCGCGAACGACTCTTCCTCAGCGATCGCGCGCATCTTAGTTTGAAGTCGGTACACTCTGCCCTATAAAATTGGACTTGTAATTGATATGGTTTAGTGTTCATGCGCTGGTTGATGGACTGGAGGAAGTGGAGTTGGGAGGAAATTCTATTGGAACCACCAAGCGCGGCATTGGCCCAACATACAGCACGAAGGCTGCGCGTAGTGGCATCCGAGTTGGCGATATCTTCCACAAGGAGCTTTTCGACAGAAAGATCCGCGAGATCGCACGCGCATACAAGCTTCGATATGGAGATCTACGTAAGAGACCCTTCCTTTTGGCCCTGCGCTTTTGGGTGGCCTTGTTCAATCGCTTCACTGATTTCTGCGTATTCACTTTTCTGCTCCAACTGACCTCATGGTTTAGTTGATTATGACGTTGAGAAAGAGATCGCAAAGTTCGATGTAAGTCTTGCTGCATACTTCGTCACTCTGTATCGATACCTCTCTAACAGAAAAAGAAATATCGCACCGAACTTGCCCCTCATGTTGTTGACGCAGTTCCGTTGATCGCTTCGGCAGAGGCCAGTGAATCTCGACTTCTTGTGGAGGGTGCAAACGCATTGATGCTGGATCTCGATTTTGGAAGTTACCCCTATGTAACTTCGTCGAATACTGGTCTTGGGGTTCGTTCGATAGGGTTTCTCGCTGGGATGATGAAATGCTAATGTTAATAGGGAATCTTTACTGGACTGGCTTTGAATCCAACAAAGATTTCAAAGATTATTGGTGTTGGTTAGTAATTCCCAATTCTGCCCCATTCGTGTCGTCAATTTCGAATATCTCAGTCTTCGGTCACTCCAATATTATTGCTAATTTTTACCTCAGTCAAGGCTTATACCACACGAGTATGCTATAACTGTTTCGAGCTATTTTGTTTCAAACTGCTAATGCAAAAGTAGGTCGGTGGAGGACCTTTCCCTACGGAGGATCTCACAGAGGAAGTTGTAAGTGACAGTCATATCATTACATCATGGTATCTCAGGTGTGAAAGCACACTGACTTTCTCTAGGGAGTTAAACTGCAGGAAATTGGTCGAGAATTCGGCGTTACCACGGGAAGAAGACGTCGATGTGGCTGGTAAGCGCTAGGTCCTGGATTTGGAGTCAATGCTAACTGCCTCAAAGGCAAGATTTGGTAGTTGTGAAGTATAGTACTCAAATCAATCACTGTAAGTTCTACGCCCTTTTGATCGCCATAAATAGAGAAAGAAGTTCTATGTACTAACTACGAGCCAGATACTGAAATCAACCTCACCAAACTCGATGTTTTGGATACCTTCAAGACAATCAAGATTGCGACTCAATATCTGGACGAGAATGGTGAGGATATGGGGTATGTTTTCCATCTGAATCCGAACTTGAAAAAGAAAAATACTTACTCCCATTTCAAGTTGGCCTGCAGATCTCAGCCAATTGGAGAAATGCAAAGTTGTTTACCATGAGATGGAAGGATGGCAGAAACCCACAACTGAAGCAAGAAGTTACTATGATCTACCAAAACAAGCTCGTGAATATGTGGAATACATTGAGGTAAGATATAAGATCATACCTGCAGTTACGTGGAAACAATGCTAACCTAATGTCGCAGACGTTTGTTGGTGTTAGAGTGAGTATTACCTATTTGCTATTCCTGTCACGTGATCAAAATGAAACCGTTCTCAGCCTCCGAGAGATTATACTTTTTTGGAGTCATCCTTCCCATGCAAATCCATAATACTGACTTTTGTATTCTCAGATTGCTTGGATTGGCACAGGACCTAGCAGAGATGCAGTTATTAGGAGATAATCTTTCATGGATTTTCAGCTATTTGCATCACTCGAAAATTGAGGTTCCCTAACATTGTACATAGAAGTTTTCGGATTCTGTTTTAGAAAGAGAACGATCGGACAATATTTCTGTCGGTAATCTTGAACATGTATTCAATAAGTCAATGAGTACTCGAGAAGACAAATGATCTATTATGCGCCTGTGCTATTTCTTCTGTTACACATGTGTCAAATTATAGTAAGTATCCCTTAGCAATGAAGGTAAGGCTTTTTCATTGCCAGGACGTGATGATACGGTGATATGGTCCCGGAGAATAAACTCAACAAAATCCGACTTTGAAATGTTCGTTAGAATGGCGTGTTTCCATAATCGGCTTGCTGATGAATCAGTTGTTACTTGAAGGGTATCCGATATCAGCGCAGGATATCAATCGAAACGAATGTGTTGAAAGTGGATATATAGTTACACATATCACATACAGTAAGTCACAAGAATTAGACAAGCGCGGAGCTTTCAGACGTATTTAAGCTTCCTGGACTTTCTCCATTCATAGGGAGTAGTTGATCTAGAATATATCGAACAACGGAATGAATATCCGGCTTTTATTTGGTTTTTTGTTTCTGATGTAGGGACTTACTTAAGGTCCTGTTATAGATTGCCAGATGGGTAAGATTAAATAGTTACAGGATTTGGACTCGAGAACGGGTAAGATGAAACTAGATGTCTGGATAGCGGGCTCTTGTCTTGGTATACATGAAAGTGACGGAGCTTGCAGTATTTAGACTCGAGAACGCGCGAGTTAACCATCATCACTTTGCTTTGATGGTCTGAGGAATCTATGTTAAGATTTGTTTTGGATTATTGAAGATGTAGGCCCTTGAGGAAGGAAACTTACGGTGTTTAGATAGTTATACGTTCGGTTACTATATATCTCTTTACTTAGGGGAAATTCGTTACTTTATATATATCTCTTTTAGAATAATATTATCCTAGGAGCTTTATATAACGTAGTCCACAAGCGAGTTGGATTCCCAAGCGAAATGGATTTTTTTTCTTGGCATTTTATAAATTCTTAAATATCTCACGACACAATTAATTAAATTAATTACAGTATTCAGAATCGGAATCCTCACATATTTCTTCCCCTTTTTGACAACTTCGTATGTTATGGCCATGTTTCCCACATAGTCCACAGCGCCGGCGAGGTACTAGACTCGGGCTCGTACAATTACTATTTTCTACTAAAACCACTTGTTCTTGCAAATCAACATTACTAAGGACCCCTAAATCTTGCGCATCTTGGAGAGTAAGTGATCCTCCTTCCTGTAATCGGCGCTTTTTC